>OVAU01000866.1:3556-17060 GCA_900406315.1 Biscutella laevigata subsp. laevigata
AAACCAAATTAGTTTGAACCTTATCGAATCGGAGGCTTAAAAAAAACCATGAACCAAAAATAGATTATATCATATGTCAACTAAAAGTTTAGTTATCAAGATATAACTTTACATAGATAAATTTTTTTATCTTTTAATTAGGATTTTTTTCTAGTTAAAAAAAAAAAGATAGTAACACTAAAACGTATAGAACCTGTTGACAAAAAAAAATATAGAACCTTCGTCGCTCTCGCAGACCAAAAAATGATTTTAGCCATCATGGAAAGATTTAATTACGTTTATGCCCTCGTATTTGATTTGTTCGGAGCTTGTCGGGACCCTGATAGTGCAGTGTTTCGGTCAACAATTTTTTTTTCTTCTTCTGAAAGTATCGCTACGGCTCAAGCCCGGGTCCATGACACCGACGTAAAGAGAAAAATAATATTTAATAATATATAATTTATATATTGTTCGCAAAATTCAACTAATCGGACAACCCTAAATCCTTATCTCTTTTCTATGCGCATGATTCAGATTCGGTTTTGATCGGAGCTGCTATGGAACGCATCATCGGCGGCAAGTACAAGCTCGGTCGGAAGATCGGCGGTGGTTCTTTCGGAGAGATTTTCCTGGGTGTGTATTTCTCGTACTTTGCTTCTCCCGTTTTGAAATTGATGTCTACTGATACGTCTTCTGTTATTTGTTTTTGCAGCTACACACGTTGATACCTTCGAGATCGTAGCTGTTAAGATTGTAAGTTTTGTTTCGTTAGTTATGAGACGAATCTATCCTCGAGATTTGACTTGGATCTGTTCTGTTTTCTTAATTCGTTGAATTGATTTAACTCTAAATTGAACAAGGAGCTGCGAAATTTTCTTCTAGCTACTAATTTTCTTTAACATCCGATCATTTTGATTGTTTTTCAGGAGAACAGTAAAACTAAGCATCCCCAGCTTCTCTATGAAGCCAAGCTATACAGAATTCTTGAAGGAGGAAGTATGCTTCTGATTTTGTATCTCTTCTCTTTCCGTAGTTATTGGTTCTGCTGGACATTGGAGAGGATTATCATTCACGAAGTTAGAGTATTACATCGGAGAAGCTAATCTGGGTTATCTGATCTGCAGGTGGAATTCCGCGCATAAGATGGTTCGGAGTGGATGGAACAGAAAATGCTTTAGTGATGGATTTGCTAGGGCCAAGTCTCGAAGATCTTTTCGTGTATTGTGGGAGGAAATTCTCACCAAAGACGGTTTTGCTGTTGGCTGATCAAATGGTATGACATGAGTTTTAGCTTAATCTTTGAGCACATTCATCGTTTCTCTTAACTGATACATTATCCATTGTTCTTCCAATTTTCTTATGACACTGTTACAGCTCACAAGAATAGAATATGTACATTCCAAAGGATATCTGCATAGAGATATAAAACCTGATAACTTCCTCATGGGCCTAGGCCGGAAAGCAAACCAGGTATATTTCTGCAATTTCTCTTTTCCTTCAGAAATTTTTTATGAAGTGTGATATTATTGATTAGTTTCAGTTATCAGGTTTATCTGATTGACTTTGGACTTGCCAAAAGATATCGTGATGCTAGCACCAACCGCCACATCCCTTACCGGTATATTCATAGACGCCCTTTGTTATATTGTTTCTACCTTGTGTTCCATCTGCAGACGGTAAATTATGTAAATGTTACGTAATACATTTTATTGCCTTTATTCGGTTATATTCAGGGAAAACAAAAATTTAACAGGAACTGCACGATATGCAAGTTGCAATACACATCTTGGAATTGGTAAAGAATAACTGTCTTTATTTTCTCCTTTTGCTAAGTATATCGTCTTTGCTTACACTAATCTTTGTTTTCTCTTTCACAGAGCAAAGTCGACGGGATGACCTAGAATCTCTTGGATATGTGCTTCTGTATTTCCTAAGAGGAAGGTGTGCTGGCTTTTTTCCAAGTACCGTTTTCTTGCTTGAAGTTGTGTTCCTATTTTCATGAATCTCCTTTTCTAGTCTTCCATGGCAGGGTCTCAAGGCTGTTGACAAGAAGCAAAAATATGATAAAATTTGTGAGAAGAAGATATCAACTCCAATTGAGGTGAGTTACTCTGCGATGAATTTTTTTTTTTGTTCATCCTCATCCAACTAAATATTCATATCCCATCCCATCCGTTGCAGGTTCTATGCAAAGGTCATCCTGTGGAGTTTGCTTCATATTTTCATTACTGCCACACACTGACATTTGATCAGCGCCCTGATTATGGATTCTTGAAGCGGCTTTTCCGTGATTTATTTACCCGGGAAGGTACTTGGGAAAAGACATCTCTCCATAATCATATGAATGGCTGCCATCGATTACTTACCTCTTTGTGTGTTAATGTTTCCTTCTTTTCAGGGTATGAGTTCGACTATATATTTGACTGGACTATAATAAAGTATCAACAAGCACAGAAATCTAGAAATCAGTCTCAGGTATAGTTTATCAATCTAGTTTTTTTTCTCTATCTATCTATATGCATATTTTTTCACTTTAAAGAAGTTCCATGATGATAAGTTTTGCTGCTTTGTCACCTTTCCTGTTACGTTCTAACAAAAGCATGTCATTTGTACGGCAGGCGGTTCCTGGGTCTAGCAATGTTCGTGCAATACCAACGGACACAAGCAATCATCGGGGTTAGCTCTAGTGGATGGCCTTAATGGTTTCTTCTTACAAGTATTTATTTCAAAGTCTCTTTTTTTATTGATGCTCTGTTTGTGGCAGGAGCAGCAAATATTTCTTATGACGCGGAGGTCTCTGAGCGAGTCAGATCAGGTAATCCGATTGGTCCAAGCCCACAGATAAACAATAACAGTGGTAGTGGGAGGACTCCGGGTTTTGTTCAACCCATCCACAAGAATGTATGAACTAATGCATCTACCCTACTTCTTCCAAATGTATTCTGCAACTCTCCGTTTGTGTTAGCATGTCATGTCTGCAATTCTGTGTCCTTAATTGGTTTTTTGTTGAAAATCTCATTGCAGATGAACATGCCATCCACTTCGTTATCTCCTGCGGGTACATCAAAAAGAAATGTCGGAAAGGCAGCTTTCCTACCTGAAACCTCAAATTCTGGGTACGAGAGTGCGAATAGAACCGGTGGTGGCTGGAGTTCATCATTTAAACCTCCAGAGAAATGATGCAAATCAAAATGTAGTTTGTTTTCCTGAAATTGTGAGTGAGGCGCTTTTAATGTGAATCATGCCCTTGGGAGAGATGCACAGGTCCCGATTTCTGGTGCAATAACAGCTTTGACTGGAAGAAAAGAATGCAATGGTTCTTGTGTATTATGTATATTCTCGGAGATGTGTGGACAAAGAAGGCGTTCGTTGAAGCTTCCATGAACGCATTCTGTGTTAGACACACAAAGGCATTGAAGTGTATGTTTGCTTTCATTTCAAGACCTTTTGTATAATTCTTGCACCATGTTATTTGATCCATTTTTTTAGCTGCTTGATGTGTGTTAAGTTCCCTAAGTGGGCGTAACCTCGTGCCGTTGTTTGATACAATGTTAATGGATGTCAACATTCTTTGCAGAAATTCAGGATCCAAGCTTTTGAGCTGGCATGTCTTCAAAAGCTTAGGAGGTTTCTTTCAAATAAGCCCGAGCTTTTATTCTTTTTTTGCCATTAGCTTTCTAAGGTTGCTGGAAATAAAGAGCAAACTGAGCAGAAGGATTACAAATAATGGTAGAAAGCTCCGTTCAAACTTATGGATTTGAGTTTGATCCGAGCGAGCAAACATAGCCAATAAAATGTAAACCTCAAAACACTATATTGTATTACTTATTGTATAGGTTAAGCATATGGAATTTAATTAAAACAAGATAATTTAGAGTTGAGTTGGGTAATTAGCAACTGGGTCGCTTTGGCCGAGTGGTTAAGGNTAGGGGTGGGCGTTCAGATAACCGTTCGGGTTTGGTTAGTATCCATTCGGTTTTCGGTTTTTTGGTTTGAGGCTTAGAGGATCCATTCGGTTATTTTTATTTTTCGGTTCGGGTTCGGTTCGGATCCTTCCGGTTTCGGTTCGGGTTCGGTTATCCGTAAAACATATTAAATTTACAAAAATTAATATTAAAAACTAAAAATTTAATATTAGAAATTAAAAATATAATATAGATTGAAAACCAGTAATAAATATTCAATTTTTTTTAATAAATAAACATAAATTTAAGTATAAAACATTAAAAAGTATATTACATCTCTACAAAAATTAATATTAAACATTACAAATATACCAAATATTATAAAAANAGTTGAGTTGGGTAATTAGCAACTGGGTCGCTTTGGCCGAGTGGTTAAGGCGTGTGCCTGCTAAGTACATGGGGTTTCCCCGCGAGAGTTCGAATCTATCAGGCGACGTTTCCATTTTAATATTCTTTGTTTGTTTTAAACGGTTTTTGGTAAAATATTTTATTGGACTTGTATACATTAGTAAAGTATTCATATTTTCTAGTTACTTAAAAGGTCATATTCATGAATAACCTCACTATATAAACACACCTTAATTTACTCATTAGTATAAGCCAAAGAGGTCATTAAAAAAAGGTATTATTGGTATAAAAAAGTATATGCTTCTATAAGATGAAATCACGCATTTATACAAGTGGTTCATATATAAATCCTTGAAGGGCTCAAGATATATAGAACATGAAACTCCCAAGACAAAAACACCAATGCTTATCTCACACCAAAAAGAGGATTAAAGAAGAAACGATGTCGTATTCTTACAACACTTGAGTATTGATGCATGTTTCAACTTTACCGTTGGAAAATCCGAGTCTTATATAGAGAAGAAACAGAGAAGTGTGGTTTGAAATAGTTTAATGTTTGTAATATCACTTTCTAAAGTTTTTTTCGAAATCACTTGGGAGGGATAATTAAAGTTTTTGAGACTTTGACTTAGACAAACACTCTTTTTTGTCACCGTAGTTTGATACTCATTGTAAGCGTCTCTTATAAACTCATTTCTAAACTTCTTCAGCACTCATCTCTATTCTTCTACTTTAGTTTTCCTAATCTTTTGGGTTTGGATTCTAGTTCTTGGACTAAGAGAATGATCGCTTCCAAGTTCATCAAATGTGTTACGGTCGGAGACGGAGCTGTTGGGAAGACATGTATGCTTATCTGCTACACTAGCAACAAATTTCCAACTGTGAGCTTTCCTTTACTCTCAAAAGACTCAGATTATAAGCTCGATTTCATCTGGGTTCTTGGTATTTCCAGTTGGGTTTAGCTTAAAGTAGAATCTGTGATTTGTTTTCCGGTCTATTCCGGTTAATGATTCATGATTCTTGTTGTTTGCCAGGATTATATACCGACTGTGTTCGACAACTTCAGTGCCAATGTTTCTGTTGATGGACAAATCGTGAATCTAGGACTATGGGATACTGCAGGTGAAACAAAAATAAATTCTAATGAAATTTGAAACCTTTGAACCAAAAGATTTGAAATTTGATGATTCAGAGTCTTACGGGTCAGTATATCTTTGTGGTTTGTTGGTGTCTTCAGGTCAAGAAGATTACATTAGGTTGAGACCATTGAGTTACAGAGGAGCTGATATCTTCGTCTTAGCATTTTCACTTATCAGCAAAGCGAGTTACGAAAATGTACTAAAGAAGGTAAATGTTTTGAATCCTCCTTGCAGTGGAATAGATTTTGGATTGTGAATTAGGTGAATCTGATTGTTGGTTTTTGACAGTGGATGCCTGAACTACGCCGGTTTGCACCAAATGTTCCCATAGTTCTTGTTGGTACAAAGCTAGGTGGGTTTTGTTTTGTTGCTTTGGAGTTTGTTTTGAATCTCTCTTGACTGATACTTTAAGTTGTTGTGTTCCTTAAGATCTCAGGGATGATAAAGGATACCTCGGAGAACTCACCAGTGTCATTACCTCTACTCAGGTATATATATGTGTAATCTCATTACAGTTTTGTTTCGAAATGAATCATATAAGCTTATAACATTTTGGGGTTAAGGGAGAGGAATTGAGGAAGCAAATTGGTGCTGCTGCTTATATCGAATGCAGTTCCAAGACTCAGCAGGTAAAGGTCCTGTCACAGAAACTGCTCAAAAAGGAATTTGTTTGGTAAAAATGTTAGAATGTTTTTGATGACTTTGTTTGGATTTTGTTTTGTAGCATGTGAAAGCTGTGTTTGACATAGCGATCAAGGTTGTTCTTCAGCCTCCAAGGAGGAAAGAGGTGACATTGAGGAAGAAGAAACACAGAAGATCTGGTTGCTCCATTGCGTAAGTATTCTGTTTTCTTTTAATCTATGAAGAGACAAAACAGCTACTAATTTGAACTGTCAAAATTGTGCAGGAGTATTGTCTGTGGTGGCTGCACTACAGCTTAGGACACATCAACACAAGCCTCAACAACATTGTGACTCTTTGTCTCTCTCTCTCTGGTAATTGTCTGGTTCGTAGGTTGAAACTATCCAACTGTGAAAAGGCAAGTGAACTGTTTTGTTCTCTTATTTGTATATGATGCTCTCTTCTCTCTTTTTGAGTGTGTAGATTTGCAGTTTCTATAACGTTTTTGTCTTGTTAACAAGTTTTGGATCTTTTAGAAAATATGCAAATCTTATCTTTGCACAATCTTTAAATCAAATCGGAACCAAAAACTCTTAAAAATTCTTTATTTGAAATAACCTAAACTGAAAGTTAATGTATTAGTTAATAAACTAAAAAGAAAGCCTTCAAACATATTCTATGAATCAGCCTTTAGTCAGAGTACAGAAGTGTGTACATGTTAAATATTAAACTCAAGGGGCTATTTTGAAATTTTGACTAAATTTAAGAACCAAAAGGGTAAATAAATGACAGTTTCCGGCATCTATCTCGCAGTCTCCCTAGGGTTACTTTGTTTTCTTGAAACGGACATCGAGATTCCAGGAGGGAAATGGGGTCGTCTGAAAGAGATCAGACGACGCAGCATCACCCGCCTCACATTAGCAGTCTCATCGTGCGCCCATCCGAAAACAACAATGAAGAAGTCGGTCGCCACGCCGACGCCGGAGACTATGAGCCCGGAGAGGTCTCTCGTGAACGCCCCTCATTTGCTCGCTCCGATCGCTACAAGGGTGGAAATGGTTCGTAATCCTCTTTTATGCTGAGTTTCTCGTCGCCACGCTTTCGATTTCTGAACTTTGGAACGAAGATTAGAAATTACGAGTTTGAAAAGAATGGTTCCTAGTTACTGGAATTACTACTTGGAAAGTTCATTTATATGTATTGTATAGCTAAGAGTTCAGTGACACTTCGGGTATTGTTGAGATTTACATTGCTGTAGATGCATATCAACATTCCCTGTTCAGTGTTCTGTGTAAAGAAAGTAAACCATCTTCTGCTAATGTGTTGTTCGTATATGTAACGAATGATTCTTGGGGTTCTGATAATGTTATTGGGGCACCAATAGACTTATACTTTAGTCTCCAGTGTTTTATGAGTTTATGCAAAGAAAATACCCTTGATGATGTTTGAGTTTTGCTTTCTGCTAACATATACTTTTGTGATTCCTCTGAGAAGAGTTCTTGCAACTTGCTGTTATTCTCTAGTTAACCCAGTCTCTTCTGCTGGCTACTTTTTTGGAGTAGGACAAAGAGCTCGTGCAAGTTCTAGCTCACCATCCCGTCGTGCAAATGAAGACCATCGACATGGCTTTGATCTGAATCATACAGGAGCTCCATCTCGTGGCCGTGAGTTCAGCAGTAGAAGGGAAGCTGAGTTCAGCAGCAGAAGGGAAGCATCTGGGAGATACAGAGATCGTTCACCACACAATGCTAGAGATGGAGCTGGTGCCCGTCCTTATGGAAGAGGTTTGGATGGGCCTGAACCTGCGCATGGTTCTTATAACAACCCAAAGGTGCAGCCAAGAGATGGAGATTGGTACTGTCAAGATCCATCGTAAGTCTATTCTAAATCTCCAATAGAATATCAGGGTGTTCTATATGAACTCAACAGAAGCTCTTATTCATAGCTCACAATCTACAGAAGTTTCTCGATTTCATTCGTATGTCTTTATGGATGCAGATGTAGAAACTTGAACTTTGCAAGACGTGAGTACTGCAACAAATGCAAGAGGTCTCGTAATGCACCTGCAGATAGTCTTCCACTACCGCGTTTTCTTCCTCCTCCCATGAATCTCTCCCCAAGAAGAGACTTTAATGGCTACAGGTCTCCTCCACGTGGCTGGTCCAGAGACTACCCTCAACCAAGACATGACCGTCCCACATGGAGAGACAGAGAACGAGACCGTCTGCATTACCCACTTCATGAGAACCCTCCCAACAGAAGAATAACATCTGACTGGGCCCATACTGAGCCGCTCCCAAGACCTCATTATGAAAGACGACGACCTCTGAGCCCACCATTACCCCCACCACTTCCTCGTGGTGCAAGATGGGGAGGACTTTCAAGAGAGAGGAGTAGATCACCACCATTGAGAGACCGCCCACCATTTCCTATGAAAGGCGGTCCTCCACAGCCAGTTAGAGATTACCGTCATGACAGTCACTTCGACAGGGGAGGACGAGATGATCGGCGTGGAGGCAGAGACAGAATGGGAAATTCTTACTGATGCAAAGTTGTGTATGACTTGGGAATTTGGTTTAGACAGTTAAAGTTTTCCCGGAAAAATCAATATGACCTTTGTATTACATACCTTAGATTATTTTCTTTGTTCTAGTTTTCAAGTGTTAGCAAAATTTTGTCCCTCTTTGTGCAAAAACAACAAAAAGAAAGAAGAATCAGTTTTGGTGCTCTTTCGTAGGAATCAACATCGCCTGAATGTATAGTCCTGGCCAAAAATTCTGAACCGAATGGACCGACGAAACCAAATCGAAAATAACAAAATAATTCAGAATCGAATGAATATCCGAAACAATATCCATAATAATGAATCGAATCGGTTGTGTATTTTGGGTCTAGTAACCGAACTGATTTTAATGCAAATGATCTAAAATATCCGAAAATTAAATATCAAACCGTTGATTTTTTCTATTTTTATTTTAGTGCATTTTGATTAATTTCTGAAACCGAACCAAAATGAAATTACCGAAACTAACCCAAATTTTTTTGGTTATTTTTCGGTTCCTCCCTAAATATATGAAACTGAATTAAATCGAAACTGAACTAAACCAAAACAGAACTGAATCAATACCAAACCGAAATGGAAAAAAAACATTTCAGATTTTATATAGATAGTAAAATCAATATTTAATATAATCGAAAATCGTAGATTCTGAACCGAAACCGAATATCGAACGGTATAGTTCGAAGTGATTTGTGGGATCTAGCTACGTGTCAGTTGTTGATTGGTTGCTCGCTAATTACGCATAATTTTTAAAAGGGCATTTTGGATATTTTCTTCAGAGGAGATCGAACGGTAGAAAGCAAAGAAAACCTAAAGCTTATGAATTTGCATCGTTGGATCACCGATTTTAATTAGATCCTTTAGATCAGATTGCTACGCAAATCTAACCGTTCAATATAATTCAGAAAATTGAAATTTCAAAACATGTTAAGAGAGAGGGAGGAGAGATGCTGTGGAAGAAGAAGAACAAAACCGAAAGTATTTTGCTTTTAATTTGTTTTTAAATTTACCGAATTCTTCTGAGGGTCTTCTCCTTCTTCTTCGTCTTCTTCTTCTTTAGCTAAAACCCATTAGAACCCTAATTCCCATCTATCTCTTTAAGCTTATCCTTTTTCTCTCTCTACGCGGATCAAAATTCTAAGTTCTGTTGAGCTTTGACAGCCGCCGAATCGGTTGTGATTTTTGCGCTACGGCGGGATTCGGATCTGGATTTTTATTTCGGTGTGTGTTTCTCGAGCTGATTTGTAGAGTTTCTCGTTTTTTTTCGCGGTGGTATCAACTGTGAGATTTTTCTGGGGTAAAAATAGGAAAATTTCTGGGTTCCTTGAAAAACTCGAGATTTGAAAATTTCAGATGGGTGAAGGCGGCGGAGGAGACGAATTCCCGCCAAAAAAGGATGCGGTCGAAGAGTCTAGTGGTTTCCCGGTGAAGAAGCTAGTGAGGCAACTCGACTTTACTGGTTGCTCCGATAAACATTCACTCTCTAAAGCGCCTCCTACTGCCGTCAAGACAATTGTCTCTCCTTCTGTCCCTTCACAGGCAACGATGACGCGGCCTCCTCCGACTGTCGGAATAGGTCAGATACGACCGACGTTACCAGTGGCGACTGCAAATCCGCCGTCACAATCACAAATCCTTAACGCGCAAATCAGGCTTTTGTAAGTTTTATCTGTTAATTTCATCTATTGAGGAGCCCCTTCTTTGCTTCGTCCTTTTGGTTTTGTGAAGACAAATTCAAACTTTTGCTGTTTCAATTTGCAGAAGTTTGATTGGGGTTGATGAAATTGTTTAAAAGCTTTGACCTTTTAAAGTAATTGGTGAAAACTAGTTTATTGGTTTCTGTCCAAGGATTAAGCGTTTTAGAACTCGCATTCACCTTAATATTACTAGAAACTTTTGTATGAATTTCCATGATGTTTTTCTAATTTTGCTCGTTTTTGCAGAAAGCCAGAATCTCCAAAATCTAGACCAAGGCCTATTGTGGAAGCTAGAGATGGAACCCCTCAAAAGAAAAAGCAGTGTAACTGTAAACACTCACGCTGCTTGAAGCTGTAAGTCTTCATTTCATGCTTAGGGATTCTCATTCATCAGAGTTTTGATGTTGTAGTGTATATTTGAATTATCCCTTAGTTCTAGTGACATGTTAGTATGCTTAATGGATTACTCGAGCTATTGCATGTTCATATCTTTTCCTTTTTCAGCTGCATTAGTTACTTGAGCTAACTAGTTTTTGGTTCGCTGTTAACTGTGGATTTGTGCATTGTAGTTTCTGATTCGGTTTTACTTTTTCACTTCTGTGAACTTACAGTGTGCACTATTCTATCAGGTACTGTGAATGTTTTGCATCCGGAACATATTGTGATGGTTGTAACTGTGTCAACTGTTTCAACAACGTTGAAAATGAACCTGCAAGACGAGAAGCTGTGGAAGCAACTCTGGAGCGGAATCCAAATGCGTTCAGGCCTAAAATTGCTAGCAGTCCACACGGTGTGCGGGATAAAAGGGTACGCTGTTTAAGGAAGATCAAAGGAATTACGTCTTCAGTTGTGAAATACTTTGATGAACTTTATTTAGATCGCCAGGCAGTTCTTTGAGATTCTAAGTTATTGCGGGATTCTTATACTGCTGATTTGTGTTTGCAGGAGGAGATTGGTGAAGTTGTATTGTTAGGGAAACATAACAAAGGATGCCACTGCAAGAAATCAGGATGCCTTAAGAAGTATTGTGAATGCTTTCAGGCAAACATTCTTTGTTCCGAGAACTGCAAATGCTTGGATTGCAAAAACTTTGAAGGAAGTGAAGAGAGACAAGCTTTGTTTCACGGTGAACATGTCACCAACATGGCTTATCTCCAACAAGCAGCAAATGCAGCCATTACTGGAGCTGTTGGTTCCTCCGGCTTTGCTCCTTCTCCAGCACCTAAGAGAAGGAAAGGTCACCAAGACATTTTGTTCAACCAAGCAACCAAAGATTCTTCTAATTATCGACTTGGCCAGTTTCAACAGGTACCATTTTAGCGTGCTCCCTCTCACACCACACACACACGTTTTGGTATCCATTTATAGAAACTGAAAATATCCGTTTTTCCCCTTGCATAGTGAAATGAGATCTCTTTTTTTGTATATAGGCAAATAGTGAAAGAACTAGTGGCCCAAACTCAGGCACATCTCCGGTGCCTGTTTCTCGTGCTGGTGGCAATGCATCGTTAGCTCCATCAAAGTTTGTATATAGGTAACATTTCTTGTGTTTATGTTTGCACGATCATCCAAGAGCGTAGCATAAAACTTGACTCTGTTGTTGTGGATTTTTAAAGGTCCCTCTTAGCAGATATAATCCAACCACAGGATGTGAAAGCACTTTGCTCTGTTTTGGTTGCTGTAGCAGGAGAAGCAGCAAAGACATTAACAGGTGAATTTTTTAGTTAAAAAAACTCTGTTGCTGAAGTTTTAGCTCCATATTACTCATTGATCTTTCTTTCACTTTTTCTCAGATCAAAGAAATGAAACAGAAGATCAGAGAGAAACTTCTTTAGCTTCTTCGGCACAAGATCACTCCCAAGGCAACACAGATGCTGGCGATGTCAAGCTGGTTACTACTGATGGAAATCAAGCTGATAAAGGTGGACCAGAGGATTCCAATTCAGATGGCATCGATGCATCTAAGGGAAGGCCTCTATCTCCAGCAACTTTGGCTTTGATGTGCGATGAACAAGACACTATGTTCATGGTAGCAGCAGCTTCACCTAATGGTTCAGTGGACCATAATGGCTCCTTAACAAATTCACAAGGACAGTCAGAGATTTATGCAGAGCAGGAGAGAGTGGTATTAACCAAATTTAGAGATTGCCTTAGTCGACTAATCTCTTACGCAGAATTAAAAGGTAAACTTAAACTTTTTTCTAGGGTACTCACACACAAATCATCAAGGAAAACTATCTTCTCTAAAATGTTCTGTTGGTTTGCAGAATCAAAATGTTCATCTTTGGCAAGAATGCAGCTACAACCATCTGCCACTGTGAAAACTGAGAATGGGATTCAACATCAAGTACCAATTGTTAATGGAGTTTCCCAAACCACTACTCAACCCCAGCTTTTGCAAGATAAGACCACAACATCAGCAGCAGAAACAAGAACTCATCAACCTCCAGATTTATCAGAGAAGAAAGACATTTGAGTCAATAAAAGTATAGTTAGGACAACAAATAACATTCCAGGAGAGAACACAAACAACAAGCTGGAATCCGCTACACCACCATTTAGAGGTGATTAGAGAGAGAGAAATAGACACAAGTTTTTATTGTGTTATTAAGCTTTCTTCTCACTTTTCTCTTTCTTTTTCTTACAAAGTCTCCTCTATAAAGCCCCTTGGCTGGTGTAGATTTTGGAGAGCTTTGTTTCTTATACTACGAGTTATTTGTTAGTTGTTCTGTGTCCACCATAACATGCTTTGCTTATTATATCTGACTATGATATGTATCTTTCTCAACTTTTCTGTAGGATTTGAGAGTAACCTATAATAAGCAAATCCCTAAATTTCTATTAAACAAATCCCTAATGTTAGAAACAACCAGAGAGACTGAATTACACCTAAAACCTCTCCTGTATAAACATGTTCAATGACTTGATTTGTTCTCTTTCAGTGATTGGACATTCATGGACTTATGTGTGTGTGTGACNCTCTCCTGTATAAACATGTTCAATGACTTGATTTGTTCTCTTCAGTGAATGGACATTCATGGACTTATGTGTGTGTGTGACAGAGAGAGACTATAGACTATAGATGTTGGATTAAGCTTGAACTAGAAGTAGAAAGATAAACATCTTAGTGAGATAGAGAATCTTGGAGAATATATGTTTAGGAGTTATCTAAACATATGTTAGATTATCTATATG
>OVAU01000867.1:0-17335 GCA_900406315.1 Biscutella laevigata subsp. laevigata
TATATTAATAAAAAAAATGAAGGACTGGGGACAAGGACCCCGTTACAGGTGCTCTTAGTGTATATTAATTCATTTTTATTTTGTTTTTGGTGACACAAAAGGGTTATCAATTTTGGACAAAAGCTGACAGAAAAGGGAATTTCATAATAGAGAATGTGAGAGAAGGCAATTATAGTCTCTATGCTTGGTGTTTCGGTTTTATTGGAGACTATAAATATGAACAAAATATTACCATCACTCAAGGTAATTTATATATATATATATATATATATATATATATATATTCGTAAATACGAGTAAAGTCCATTTATTTGACTCACTCATGTATTTAATCTTCGGAGTGTAGGGAGCTTGATGAATGTAGGGCCCATAGTGTATGAACCGCCGAGAAAAGGTCCGACGTTGTGGGAAATCGGTGTACCGGATCGAACCGCCGGAGAGTTCTATATACCGGATCCTTACCCAACACTTATGAATAAACTCTATGTTAACCCACTTCAAGACAGGTAATTAATTTGTAGTACTATATGATACAAATTAAACCATATCAATTAAAAACTCACAAAATACAAAAAAATAAACATAAAATTAAGAATCAAACATAAAAATATATATTAAATAAATGAAAAATTAATATTAAATATTTTAAAATATGTTAAATATTTTAAAATAATAATAAATATTTAATATTTAATCTTTAAGATACTACTTCGAATTTTGGATTCGATTCGGGTTTGATCCGAACCTAAAGTACCTTATACATAATATCTATTCGAGTAATTTGATATTTTAATTGGGATTTAGATTTTAGATTCGGATGATTCCATTTGATTTGAATTAATTTTGGTAAGTTACTATTAAACTTAGATGATAAATAATTCATCAATTTTTTTAAGTGTAAATTATATATTGCAGATTTAGACAATATGGATTATGGGAACGTTACACAGATTTATACCCTCAAAACGATCTTGTCTACACAATCGGTTCAAGTGATTATAGAAGAGATTGGTTTTTTGCACACGTCACCAGGTAAAATACATAATTAATATTTGTTCCTCTATATTATTCCTTAAAAAGTAAATTATAATTAAATTTTACTTTTTATTTTTGAATATAGAAATATTGGAAACAATACATACCAAGGAACAACATGGCAAATCATATTTAACCTAAAAACAGTCAACACAGTGGAACTCTACACACTTCGAATAGCTTTAGCATCAGCTGCTGATTCAGAATTACAAATTCGAATCAATAATCCAAATTCTAATCATATTTTTACAACCGGTTTAATCGGAAAAGATAATGCTATTGCAAGACATGGAATCCATGGGTTATATAGATTGTATAGTATTAATGTTAGTGGAAATTTATTAAGTATTGGTGATAATACAATATATTTAACACAGACTAGAAGTCAAACACCATTTCAAGGTGTTATGTATGATTATATTCGTCTAGAAAGTCCTTATAGAATTTAAGATGAATTATTAAAGTAATTTAAATTTATTATTATTTATTTTATTTAGTGTTGGTTTTATTCATTTTTATGTAATATCAATGGTGTGAATATAATAAAATTGAATGTATTAAGTGAATTATTTGTTCTTATTATTATTTTCTTTTTACCTAAATTCAAAGTTGCATTATAGATCAATTTTAGTCGAAAGAGATGAGAACAATGTTCTAGATCTTGTGTCTCATTCTCTTATCTACTTAACGAACTACACTAGTTTGTTAATTATCACTCTACAACTCAATATATATACACAACTTTATTTGTATCTTCTTAAGCTACTGTATGTAATTTTCAAGCATTTCCAACTTTCTTTTTCATATATTTGGCTCATTTCTTCCTCAAGTGTAGGGACAGGAAGATTACAAAGTTTTGATGGATCTAGATTGAACTGACTCGAAATAGAAAGTATCCAACCTAATATAAATAAATGAAATAATTGAATGAGTATTAAATTTCTATAATCGAAGAATCAAATCTAATTGGTACCCAACCGAGAATGGGTACTCGATATACCCGAAATAAAATCAAATAGTAAAATATTATTTATATTTATTGCCAACTTAAAAAAAGATAACTATTTTTATTTTTACAGATATTTTAAGTATTTTTGGGTATGTTATGATGTTTTCGGAAATATGAACCAAACTGATCCAAAAACGAAAAAATCAAGTAAAAGGCGGTTCATATGTCCAATACTCAGACCGAACGAACCGCCCCAGAATTTCCCGATTCCCATATGAGTCCTAAAATCCTATAATTAAATACCCGATACCCAAAGATCTCGACCTGGAACCGACCCGAATACTCAGATGTCCATACCTACTCAAGAATAGTCTCAATGGTCTCTATTGTGTAACCTCACGAACTCTCACCTATAACTTTTCTTGATCCGTCAAACCTTTTCACAAGACCAAGGCTTCAAGATAATATTCTGCATTATATCTAAGAGTGAGTAATTGCTTCAAGTTCTACTATGAATATGTGAGAGGCATATAGTGTTTTGGGCAAGAGATTCACTAAATGTTCTTCTCCTAACACATGTTCCAACAAAGGTATATGAACAACATGATGGATTATCACTAAACATATTTGTAACTAAATTTGTCCGATAAAGACAAAACTTTAATCATACCAAAAAATCCACAATAATAGAAGTCTCTTTGATGTTTTTCAGCATTGGAACAATATAGTAACCTTTGATATCGCCGTCCTCTGTTCCCATAACCTTAATAGTAATATTTACGGTGAAGCTAACATGGAGAATTAGGAATCTGAAGGCTTTTATGTTACATAGCCAACCATGCGTGTTATATAGAGAGAATTGCAAGAGATTTAGAAGTGTTTCTAAGTGCTATTATTTATCATCGTGACCAAATCTTCTTCTTGGAGCTTCTTGTTGTTCTCGGTTAATAACCCTCTTGTTGCAACAACTTTTGGTGGGTCTGATTTCCTTATCCCTTCTCAGGCCCGGCTCAACATTAAGGTTAATGAAGTCTTTGCTTTATGCCACCCTTGAAGAAAAATATTTGTGGGCCACAATTTTGAAAATATTCAATATAAATAGCTTTTATTTTTACAACAAACTTTTGTCTAAAAATTTTCTTTTTACACTAGCATCTACATAGTCTCTCAATTATGTGGACTTATAAAATCTCTTAGTTTTTATGGATTATGATCCACAAAATAAGTATAATTTTCAAAATACAAATTTCTTGCTTTCATAAACCTCTCTGATTTTGGACTATTATCAAACAAATTTGGGGGAGTTGACGTATCGTGTTTTTAGCATATTTTCACCTTGTTATCTATTATGTTTTCATTAGTTTAAGAGCATTTAGGTCTGTTTAGGTTGCATTTGCATACATTCTATGTTTCAGGTGCTAAAAACGAGCTAAATAGAGAGAATGGGTCGAAGAGGACGCATATGAGTGGAAACATAGCAAAACTAAGAAGATGTATCGGACAAGCCAAATCGATGCAGCCCTATCAGTGACCCATATGGGCGCCATCACACCAGTATATAGCACATTGCGAGGCTGGAGTAAGTACCGACCACACTAGACCGGTACACTCCACCGGTCCACCCAAAAGAAGGCATATCGATCAAGGGTATCAGTCACATGCAACCGATACAAGTCAATGTCCCAGAAAATGTTGCATACCAGTTTCACCTGGTTAGTACAACCTCCTCAAAAGTCAACATTTTGAAGAGTAAACATTTTCTTTTTAATTGTTTTCACTATATTAAATTATAATTTAATCACCATTGTTTTCTGTTGTGCAGCTTCTCCATATCCTCTTTGCGTAAATTTTGAGTTCCTGATAGTGTATTACTGGAAAGTGTTAAAGAAACTAAAAGTAAAAAAAATTGGGCAACCCTTTGGTTCATGAATCGAACCAAACCGAATCATTTTTCCAACCTAAATTAATATGAAAAATTTACTCATCGGTTTGACTTCGAATATTCCCAAAATACAAATTTAATAGTTTTATAAAATTTCTCAATTTGTATCGACTATTATCAACCAAATTAACATAAATTTCCAAAATAAAAAATCTAGTGTTATATAAATCCCTACATTTTATGGATTATTATTCATTAAATAGCATAATGTGCCAAAATACAAGATTCTAACATTGTACCAAATCTCTCAATTTTTCTATCTTATTATCAATCAAATCAACTTAATTTTCGAATATAAATAAATAATAGTGTCTTACAAAATCTCTTAGTTTTTGTTGACTATTATCCTACGAATAAGCATTATTTCTCAAAATACAAAATTCAAGATTTTTTTATAAAATCTCTAAGATTTTGTGTACTATAATCTACCGAATACGAATATTTTCTTAATATACAAAATTCCAGCATTTTAAAAATATCTAAGTTTTTGTTGACTACTCTCCACCAAATCATCATAATCTCACAAAATACAAAGTTCTTGTGTTTTACAAAATCTCTCAATTTTATGGACTACTATCTACAAATTAACATAATTTCTCAAATTACAAAATTATTGTGTTTTATAAATTCTCCAAGTTTTATGGACTATTACCAATTAAATTAACATCTACATGTCTCTCAATTTTCCAAGTTTTATGGACTATTACCAATTGAATTTTCCAAAATATAAAATTCTAGCATCTACATAGTCTCTCAATTTATGTGGACTTATAAAATCTCTTAGTTTTTATGGATTGTGATCCACAAAATAAGTATAATTCTCAAAATACAAAATTCTTGCTTTCATAAACCTCTCTGTTTTTGGACTATTATCAAACGAATTTGGGGGAGTTGACGTATCGTGTTTTTAGCATATTTTCACCTTGTTATCTATTATGTTTTCATTAGTTTGAGAGCAATTAGGTCTGTTTAGGTTGCATTTGAATACATTCTATGTTTCAGGTGCTAAAGACGAGCTAAATAGAGAGAATGGGTCGAAGAGGACGCATATGAGTGGAAATATAGCAAAAATGAGAAGATGTATCAGACAAGCCAAATCGATGCAGCCCTAGCAGTGACCCATATGGGCGCCATCACACCGGTATATAGCACATTGCGAGGCTGGAGTAAGGACTAGCCACACTAGACCGGTACACTCCACCGGTCCACCCAAAAGAAGGCATATCGATCACGGGAATCAGTCACATGCAACCGATACAAGTCAATGTCCCAGAAAATGTTGCATACCAGTCTCACCTGTCTGGTACAACCTCCCCAGAAGTCAACATTTTGAAGAGTTGACCAGGGTTTTTGGCTAAGTTTTTTCGGAGATAAAAATACTTTAAACCCCTAGTTTCTCGTTAGCTTTTATATCGTTAAGTTTTAATCGTTTTCGTTGACTTTTTATGATACAATTGACTTTGCAATTTTAAATTTGATTTTTTAAATTAGGATTGTTAGTAACAGAAACAACCCATTTCCTATCAAACTTAGACTAAACAGATCTTATTAGGCCTGGGCAAAAAATCCGAACCCGAAATATGAACTCGAACCCGACCCGAAAAACCCGAATTCAAAACCGAACTGATAAATAAAAATACCCGAATGGATCTAATATTGATGCTATTTTGGATCCGGGTAAAACCCGAACCGAACCCGATATCCGAAGTAGAACCCGAAAGATCCGAACCTAACAAAAAAATACAATATTTATTATTATTTTCAAACATTATACATATTTTCAATGTTTTACTTTCAAGTTTATGCTTACATTTTGTATTTTTGTGATATTTTTGAACAAAAATAGTTTAAATTTTCTGGTTTATTAATACTTCGAGTAATTTTTAGTACTTTTTTAATGAAAATAGTTTAAAAACCCGAGCCCGAACCCGAACCGAACCCGAAAAAATCCAATACTTTTTTTGGATCCTATAAATTTTACAAAATCCGAACTGAACCCGAATTATACCGAACCGAAACCCGACCCAAAATTTCATAGAACCCGTATGGATCCTAAACTGATGAACCCAAAAACCCGAAACCCAAATGGATCCTACTCGAACCCGAATGGGTACCCGAACGCCCATGGCTAGATCTTATATAGAGCAAATTTCCTAGTTACATTCCAAATTAGTTTGAAATAAAACCCGCTAAAAACGTGTTATCAAAAATACATAAGAAAATAACAAAAGGCGCATCGCATAAATGTACAAAATTCAATTTTTTTGAGACGATGTTAAATCAAAGTTATTCTAAGTATTACAACAATATTCTCAACTCGTCTCACTAAGAGCTTGATTGGTTCACCCGCAACTACCCGCAAATGCTATGTTTTTGGGCGGTTGCGATTTTGTAGCGATTTATACCAATCATGTGAATCGCTTCATACCGCTTGAAATCGTCTTAAATCCCTCAAATCCAAAAATTCTTTTCCACGAGCGTTTGCGGTTGCGGGTGATTAAAATTTTATAAATGGACAATCAATATATGTAATATCTTTATATAAGATTAACAATAAAATCACCAAATATAATAAAATAAATCTTTTTATACACAATACAACCTCTATAAATTAATGATGGTAGAACTATTAAAATTATTAATTTTAAGAAGTTTTAATTAATTAATAAATTAACATTTCTTACAAGGTTACATAAGTTTCTTAAATTCATGATTTCTTAAAATTTGCACTTTTTATTAAAATAATATATTTATTATACTATTTCATATTATTTTAGAGTTTTTAAAGATAATTTTCCATGTTTAGAATTCATTATACTTTCTTTTTATATGTTATTTTCAACATTTTTTAAAATTAATATTTATTTATTATTTATTTAGTAGTTTTATTGAATATATAAAATATTAATGGGATTCACTTTGTTTCATATTTTTTTAACTCAGTTTACCTAATTAGTTTTTGTCCAAAAAACTGTATCAATCATAATATACATTGATAATGAAAATATATTATCCTAATTTTCTTTGAAGTGAATTATGATTTTTAAAAACAATGCAAATTTTTTAAAATGGTTGATTAATTTTTAAATGAAACTTTTATTTATAATTATGTATAGTTTTGTTAAGTTAATGGTATTATCATAATATCATGGTTTTAATATTTTTCCTAATTATATATTGTATTTATTTTTCTATTTTTTTTAATCGCTATTGCAACCGCTATTATACCAGTCATACGATCCCGCTAAAACACTCGTTTATAATTATTAAACCAGTCATTCAAATCGTTTTGTAACGTTATAAACCAAAATCACCCACATCCGCCAACTCCCGCAACCGCAACCACAACAACTGCGTTTAAACCAGTCGAGCCCTAACTTGATTTTATGTGTGTTAAAAATACTACAACAATAAAAGTCTCTCCACTTACCAACAATACCAATAAAAAACTCACTCTCTTAGATGATTAGATTGTATATAATAACTCACATCTCTAATTGATGTTTTCATAGAAAAAAACATGCATAGTCTATGTTATCTTTATTCTGGTGTGTATTGTTTCCTACACCTACAAGTGTAATCTGCTTTGTAGTGTTTAGATGTTTTTGAACTTGGATATCTCATGGGTTATTCTTAGTCATTGGATGTTTAGATGTTCTTTCATGATAAAAAAGATTTGGAGTACCAATCAAGTTTAGGAGCGATGATTTATATTTTCGACATTTATCATATATTTGCAGTTCATAAGATATAAGGTTGCATATGCACTTTCTCAAAAAAAATTAAAAATTGAAAATAGTTGCTTGTGTTCGTTAAACTCTTGAGCAACCCTAATTTAAAATATCAAATAGATTTATTTTGAAAAAGTTATATAACACAATTCAATATTTTCGAAAAACATATATGTTTTCTCTTATGGATCTTTCACAATCCTGCTTGATATTCTAATTAATACAAGATAAAATCACATCCCTGGCCCTAAAATACACTAAACATAAATCAAATAAATACATTCTAAATTGGTATCTCTAAGTAGTTTATAAAATCACCTAAAGAGATGGTTTCATGAGCTTTAGTTTAGGGCTAGTCCTCTTCAAAAAGCTCTAAACCTCGGTTTGCTTGGTTTAGCTTATGAACCGAAAGCTACATAGATAACAGATTTGGTTTTTCGTGAATTCAATCAGTCTTTAATAGAAAGCCATGCGTCTCTATCTTCAAAATTTTCGTTCAGTCTCGGAGGTAAAACTCCAATCTATACAACCGAGACTGAAGAAAAAGTTTGAAGATAAAGACACGTGGTTGTCTATTAAAGACTGGTTGGATTCTTGTTTATGTAGTATTCGGTTTAGAAGTTAAACCGAGTCAAACCAAGCTAAATGAAATCACTCTTGCTTTAGAGCTTTCCTACTTTCCACCACCGATACATCGGTGGCGACTTCACCATCCTCTGGAATTGGAAACTTGACAAAACTGATGGAGGAGGAGGAGAGATTCTATAGCAAACGTGGGAGAAGACGGTTAACGTTACGAGGAGTTGAGATGAAAGAAACGTGGAGAACCTTTCGAACCATGAGCTTAGCGAGTTCCAAGAATGGAACAATATGGCTAAAGGCTAACCATGGAAACATTGCCACGTGAAGCTTGTCTCCATTTACTTCTTTGAAGCTTCTCATTGTTGTGTTATTGACTCTAGAAGACTGATTTCTAATGTTCATTTTTATAGAGAAGAGATGCAAAATGATAATTGCACCTTTATTGTTTAAATTACAAGTTGAGGGTAGTTGCACTCGTACACTAACCCTTAAAACAGAAAGTTTTAAATGCAATTTTGTACCAACCTCAACTAAATGTTTAATCCAATTTGGTACTACAAAATAAGACTAATTAAGATAAATAATTCATAAGAAATAAAGAGATTATTTGATCGATCACTCTATTTTCATACCTAGATTGAGACAAAAGCTCTCCAATGACTTGTATTGCCCTTTTGAAAAAATGACAAAAATTCTCCAAATTTAAATCTCAGCTAAAATTATGTTTAACTATCACATCAACAATTTAATTTTTTAAACTATCACATCAATGATTATTGTCTCAATAAAATTTCTGAAATAAAATAGTTTTAAATATCAGCTATAGCCACTAGTAAAAAATAGCTATAACCACTCCAATATTGGTAGGTATAAGAGTTTTTTCCGATTCAAATATTTTCGCAGACTTCTCGCGAAAATATTTGTAGGTATTTTTTGCCACGAACTCTTTTCGTAGATTTTCCGTGGATATGAATTAAAATATAAAAAATATGTATTGATTATTAAAATATAAAAAATTTAAGAATCAGTGACTGCTGCAGCCGGTGGACAATGTTGCGCGCCCCAGACAGATATGTGGTGACCACTGGACCAATGTGACATTCTAGTACAATTTTAGCATAACTATTATATATTAGTACCTTGATTAAAAGCGTTTTAGTTTTATTTGTTTTAGTTATAATTGGTTTGGCTCTGGTTTAACCGATATGCTAGTGTGATGTAATTGATAATGTGACCATACAAAGATAAATTATTTATTGGTTTAGTTTGGTTCGGATTACTTGTGCTTCAGCTTATTTGGTCGGTTAGTTTTGGTTCAGTTAAGTAAAAAGTCTGTTTCTCAAAAAATTTAAAATTTATCGGTTTAGCTCGATTCAGATCATTTAAGATATATTATATAAATATGTTTAGTATATTCTTATATATATATATATATATATATATGGGAAAGATGACTATTTTTAAATGATAAGGGATTGATAAGATTAATACATCATATAGTATCATCGCTCGTCTCATCGATTTAATTATTTTTAATAGTTTATTATTCAATTTATTTTGATATATATATTTAAATATTATTTTCTAATAGTTTTAGTTATCAATTTATTTTGCTCTAAATATTTATTCATTCTTTGTTAATAGTTTTAGTTTACAATTTATTTTGCTTTACATATTTATTCATTTTGTTCTACATATTTATTCATTTTTAAAATAATTTCAATTTATTATTTGTTTTTTATCTAAATAATTATTTTAATTATATTAATTTTTTTCATTTTATTATTTTGGTTTAGGTTTAGAGTTTAGAATATATGATTTATGATTTAGTGTTAAGAATTTTGGGTTTATGATTTAGGGTTTAAAGTATATAATTTAGAGTTTAAAGTTTTGAGTTTAGATTTTTTAGTTAAAGGTTAGAGTTTTAGAGTTTGAGGTTTAGAATATATAATTTTTAGTTTAAAATTTTAGGTTTTAAGTTTAGAATTTAGAGTTAATGGTTAGAGTTTAAGAGTTTAGAGTATAGGGTTTATGATTTTGATTTTGTTTTGAAAGTTTTTGTGTTTTTTTTCATTGCATAGTTGTGGCTATTTTGCTTAGCCACTAACACATTTGTTTTTTTTTTCGTGGCTATATTAGCCACAAACACATTTCGTGGAAAAATTGTGGCTATTTTGGATTAGTCACGAAAACTTTTTGTGGCAATTTCGTGAGTTTTTGTCACGACTAGCCATGAAAACCCACATTTTTTTTAAATTTATTTTCGTGACTTTTTTGTGGTTTTTTCGTGGGTTTGCCTTTTAGCCACGAAATTTTCGTGGCTTTTCCGCGACTATATGCATAAATTTATTAGTGTTATAAGATAGAAACATGTATTCGAGAGAGCAAAAGAGTTTCGATAGAAAAAATAGTTTTTGTGAATTCGTTATGATATATTTGTTTACTATTTTGAGAGAGAATGAGTTCTTGTGAAATCTATTATATGATTTTGGTTTTCTCTCCATAACTATTATTGAACTTGTTCCCCACTAGAAGGCTTCCCTCTTTTGGGCTCAGGACTCTCCATCTGTATTAGAAGGTTTGCTTTAGTTTGGGATTAATCTAACGGCTTCTACTCAGTGTTATCTCTAATCGGGCGGCTGACAGCATTGGCGTAGTGAGATTAGGGTTTGGGGTTAAGGAAGACGATTACGGAGAAGTGGGGTGCGGAAGTTATCGCTGGTTATTTTAGTGTTGGCTTCTCAGAACGGGATCTGTTAGTGTTAAAGGTTGGTAATTGTTGTTGGTGTACTTAAGACTTTCTTAAGGTTTCGTTTCGCTCTGGTAGTGTCTTTTTGTTAGAAGAGAAGATGTCTTCAGCATTAGATCGGGAACTAATGGCCTTGTCTTTACATGAAGAAGAGGTTCCCTTTGTAGTTCCAGATATTCCTCAGCTCCTTGCGCTGGAGAGGAACGAGTTAAGTGTTATTGGCAGGATCCTTAACCCGTACTGCCAGAAGGTGTCAGCGGTGGTCAGGGATATGCCGAGGAAATGGCAGAAGTATGACAGAGTTAAAGGAGTTATGTTATCCCAAGAAAGATTTCAATTTATCTTTCGAAGTGAACATGATTTGAAGGAGGTGATGGAGAGAGGTCTCCAAATGCATAATCAGTGGTCTCTGGTTATCGAGAAGTGGGTAGAAGAACCCCCAGATGACTTCCTCAGATTCGTTCCTATATGGGTGCAAGTTCGGAATATTCCAGTTAACTATTATTCTGAATACGGGATCACTACCCTTACTGAAGTGCTTGGAGAGGTGAAAAAGTTAACTTCAATCCAAATGAACCTCAATTGACGGATTATGTAAGGGTCCTCATCAGATTTGATGTTTCTAAACCGTTGCTTAGATTGAAGGTATACCACCTTCCAAAAGGCAAAGCGGTCACCTTGTTCTTTAACTACGAGAGAGTGCAAAAACGATGCTATACGTGTCAAAGAATGACACATGACCAAGAGAACTGTCCGATCTTTCTAGCCAAATCAAATGATGGAGATCAGAAGCAGGCTGATGTAGAGTCGCAAAGCTTGGCTAGGAAGGAACGTATCCTCAAACCCAATGACCCTCTATTTGGAGTTGGATGAGAATGATGTGGGAGTGGACCAGAATTTAGGAAGGATGAAGATTGCACCTCCGGTTCTTCAGGAAATGAGAAACTATCTATTAGCATCATCAGCGTCCGATAAGCTAGTAAGAGAAGAGAGAGTTATATCTACGGTCAGACAGGCACAAAGTAACCCAGTGACGGCAAGATCGGTTCTTAGGTTAGAACAAAGACATGTTGTCTCCAATCAGGTAGAGAAAGGCAAGGGCATAGTATATTCCTATGATTCGCCGAATGTTGGGTCAGTTTCCTCAATTCCTATGCAACGAGGGTATGATAAAGAGATAGTTGATAATAGAAGTTGGCAAAGTAATGCTCATGCAAAGTCTTGTGGTTCTGCCCAGTTGGATAGGGGTAAGATGAAGGATGTCCTCAGTCAAGATCAGTCTCAGTTCCCTTCTGGGGATCCAATGGTTTTCAGAGGGTTAATATCGGAGCCCTCACGATCCGAGACCCATAAGCGGAAATTCTCTAAACGGAGGCGTCCTCATCGGAACAAAAGAGGGTTTCTACATCAAGGATGATTGTCAGAGAATGATAATGAAGAGTCTAGTCAAAGGAGGTTTGTGTGTGTGGGATCTAAAAGGAAGGTATACTCGCTGGGGGATGAGAATGGTTCGACAAAGAAAAAAAACAATGTTGTAGTCCCAAGTCGGGGACTGCCCAATCTTTAATGAGTATCATAGCCTGGAACTGTCAGGGCCTGGGATGGTCTCAGAATCTGACACTTCCGCGACTCAGGGAGATGCGTCGTCTTTTCTTCCATGTGGTGTTTAGTTTGCTAGAGACGATGAACAAAAGTGATGTTTTACGTGATTTACAGTCTTGGCTTGGTTATGACTGCCTTTGTACAGTTTATCCTATTGGGCACTCCGGTGGTATAGCAGTGTTATGGAAGTCCGGTGTTAAGGTGGATTTTGTCTCGATCTCTAAGAACCTTGTAGATATGAAGATCGAGTTTGGTGATGAATCTTTCTTTGTTTCACTGGTTTATGGCGACCCTGTTTTCAAGATTAGAATAGGTAACTGGGAACGTCTGTCTCGGCTTGGAGTTACTAGAAAGGAAAGTTGGTGTGTGCTTGGGGATTTCAACGATATCCTGCATAATGGAGAAAAGAAAGGAGGGATTCAGAAAAGTGAAACACAAATGGGTCTGTTTCGACAAATGATTGAAGCCTGCTATCTAACTGAACTACCTAGTCATGGAAATGAGTTCTCGTGGGGTGGCAAAAGAGGCAACTACTGGGTTCAGTCTCGATTAGACATGTGTTTTGGTAATGAATCCTGGTTCAGTATGTTTCCGAGATCAAATCAATCGTTCCTTGAGAAGCGTGGGTCTGACCATAGACCCATATTGGTAAAGCTTGTTGATTATCGTGACCAATACAGAGGTCAATTTAGATTTGATAAAAGTTTTTTGTTCAAGCCTGAAGTTAAATTAGCAGTTGGAGAAGCTTGGTCTAGACAAAATCGGAATGGCCATCTCCTAGTGGCTGATAGATTGAGAGTATGCAGAAGGGTTTTGAGTGGTTGGAAAAGAAGGAATTTCACGAACGCAAAGGAAAGAATTAAATTGCTAGAAAATGAGCTAGAACTCCATCAATCCTCTGATTACCCCGACTGGGAGGCTTTGTACCGTGTTAAATTGGACCTGGCAAAAGCGTATAAAGATGAAGAAGACTTTTGGAGGAAGAAAAGCAGAGAGTTCTGGTTGAAAGGTGGAGATCGAAATTCCAAATATTTTCATACATCAGTGAAGGCTAAAAGAGCGAGACAAGCAATTATTACCTTGGTTGATGAGGAAGGTTCTGTTCACATATCAGAGGCGTCTAAAGGGCAAGTGGTAGTGTCTTTTTTCTCTAACTTGTTCACATCTTCAAACCCACATTCCTTCACACCGTAGTTCTCAGATTTGGAGAGCAGGGTATCAGATGAGATGAATGAAGATCTTATTAGCGCTGTTTCCACATATGAAATTAGGAATGATGTTTTCTCCATTAATTCTTCAAGTGTTCCTGGCCCTGATGGAATGACATGTCTGTTCTATCAGCATTTTTGG
Source organism: Biscutella laevigata subsp. laevigata (assembly GCA_900406315.1). Lineage (NCBI taxonomy): Eukaryota > Viridiplantae > Streptophyta > Magnoliopsida > Brassicales > Brassicaceae > Biscutella > Biscutella laevigata. The sequence continues at coordinate 13,941 of OVAU01000867.1, forward strand.
GACATTGTTGGGATAAGTGTGATGGAAGAAGTTAAAAATTTCTTCGACAACGGTTCCTTTTCGGTCGAGTAGAATCACACTCACATCTGTCTCATTCCTAAGACTTCAGGTGCTTTCTCAATGAATTCCTTTAGACCGATTAGCCTGTGCTCGGTTCTTTACAAAATTGTGTCTAAGATTTTGGCGGCCAGGTTGAAACCATTGATGGAGGTGATAGTATCTCCGACACAGTCAGCCTTTGTCTCTGATATGCTAATATCCGATAACATATAGGTGGCTCATGAAGTAATGCATAGCCTGAGAACTCATCAAAAGATCTCATTGTCCTTCATGGCGGTGAAGACAGATATGTCAAAGGCATATGACCGTCTTGAATTGTCGTATCTTCAAGCAACTCTAGTTGCCTTGGGCTTTTATGAGCGTTTTGTCCGCTGGGTTATGTACTGTGTGACTTATGTATCCTTTTCAGTTCTGATCAACGACACGCCAACTGGTTTCTTCAAACCACACAGAGGACTTCGCCAAGGTGATCCGATCTCCCCCTTCCTTTTTGTCTTGTGTGCTGAAGGGTTAGTTCACCTACTCAACAGAGGGGAAAATGATGGGGTAATGCAAGGAATTCGCTTCAATATTAATGGGAATCCGGTCAATCATCTTCTTTTTGCGGACGATAGCTTATTTGTATGTCAGGCATCTCGAGCTCAAGCTTCTAAGATTAACCAAATCTTGTATGATTATGGAAAGGCAACGGGCCAGAGTATTAATCTAAACAAATCATCCATTTCCTTTGGGCTGAAAATCAAGGAAGAAACAAAAAACGAGATGAAGACGATTCTTGGGATCAACAGTGAAGGTGGTTCGGGCAAATACCTAGGCCTGCCTGAATGTTTGACTGGGTCTAAAGTTGAGCTATTTAAATTCCTGAAGGATAATCTGTCTGCTAGACTCCACAGATGGTTTGCTAAAACGTTATCATTGGGGGGAAAGGAGATTCTGCTCAAAGCTGTTGCCATGTCTCTACCTGTGTATGCAATGACATGCTTCAGAATTCCAAAAAAGACTTGCAGGGATCTCTCAAGTGCTATGTCTCACTTCTGGTGGAATTCGGTGGAAAATCACAATAAGCTGCACTGGGTTAACTGGGAAAGGATGTGTATGCCAAAGGAAAAAGGGGGTCTTAACTTTAAAGACATAAAGTGCTTTAACCAAGCTCTCTTGGCGAAACAAGCATTGAGAATTATGCAATTCCCTACCTCATTGTTTGCTACTACGGTCAAAAGTCGCTATTTCCCTAACACAGTTTTCCTTAATGCAAAATTGGGTACTCGATCATCTTACGCTTGGAGGAGCATCCTGTTTGGCAGAGAACTATTGGTGTTTGGCCTTAAGAGAAGAATTGGGAATGGTCGCTCTACTCGAGTGTGGTTGGATAACTGGATAGAGGATGAGATCATGAGGCCTCCGATGAGGAAACAAAACAGGTTTAATCTTAATTTGCAGCTCTCAGATCTTATAGATGCAGACCAGAGGCAATGGGATATGACGAAGCTAAATCAGCTATTCCTTCATTCAGACATAGACATCATACTCAGAGAGAAACCAATAGTAGAGGAAGAAGATTTCTGGGTATGGAAACATAATAGAAGTGGGGACTACACGGTCAACTCTGGGTACACTACTGCCTTTAATCTGCACAAAGCTGAGGCCATTCTCAAGGTCAGTCAATGCACCTCGATCAACTCAATTACTGAACTGGTTTGGAAGGTTGATACATCTCCAAAGTTACACAACTTTATGTGGAGAATGCTGACGGGATCCCTAGCAGTTATGGAAAGACTCAATTCTCGGTTCCCGGTGAAAAATCTAGAGTGTCAGGTTTGTGGTGCGCCGGTGAAATCCATCAACCATATTATGTTCAAGTGTCCTTTTGCCAGGCTGGTTTGGGCGAGATCTGGATTTCCATGGCCAGAAGGAGGTTTCTCTTCACTATCAGTGGCGACTAATATGTACAAAGTCTTGTGTAAAGCAAAAGATAGATCTGGGCCGATAGAGAGAAGAAGAATCTTCCCGTGGGTGCTCTGGTATATTTGGAAGAATCGTAATTCCTTCATCTTTGGTACTGTGAACCAACAAGTGGATATCATCATGAAAATCCAGGATGAATGTGACTTATGGTTCATGGCTCAGGTACTGGATAGCACTGAACAAGATGCTCACAAACGTCTTCTTCTCCAATCGGAGACCAAATGGAAACCTCCACCAAAAGATTGGCTTCAGTGCAATGTAGCGTGTTGCTGGAACAAAAAGACCAAAATTGCAGGTTGCTCCTGGGTAGTAAGAGATTACAAGGGTTGTGTGCTTTTCCAAAGTAGATTATCGTTCGCTTCTCAAAGATCCAAGTTGGAAGCTCAACTCAACTCTTTGCTCTGGGCTATTCGAAGTGTTAGAGACATTTGTCTCGGAAGAATGGTTTTTGGTACGGATTTTTGTGACCTGGTCAAGGCTTTTAGGTCTCCCTTAAAATGGCCTAACTTTAAGCTTCAGGTGGATGCAATCCGGTCGACTCATTGGAACAGTAGGGATTGGAAGTTGGAAGGCATTACTCGTGCTTCAAATCAGGGTGCTAATCTCATTGCCAACAGTGCCATTAAGAACTCGTTCTGGCAATCTTATCTGGCTCGTGGTCCACCTGCTTGGCTGTGTTAAGTTTTTGATGAAGACCTTTCCATTACTAATATATCGTGTTTTTGACCCCTTTTAGTTTTAGTTTTCTATCGTTTTCATTCGGGTTTTGCATGCATTTAAAGTCTTTCTAGGTCATTTTGCATAGCATTTGCATGAATCAAGTATGAAGCGGTCAAAGATGGAATCTATGTCGAAAGGAGGAAAACTTAAAGAATCAAGCCTAAAAGCAAAAGAGTCTCGGATCAGAACCTGAAGGGTCCCGGGCATGCCTCAACCGGGACACATCCTATTCTCATACTAAGAAAATGTCCCGGGTCACTATCCCGACTCGCATCACCCGAGACTGTTTACGGCTCCTAAAAGCCATTTAGTCCCGGGTCCGATCTGCAAGTGTCCCGGCCATGCTTCAACCGGGACGGGTCCCTAAAGTCCAAGATGCAAAGTATCCCGGTTCAGCATCTCGACTCGCCTAACCCGGGACCATTCTTACGGCAAGAAAAAGCCATTTAGTCCCGGGCCACACATCCCGGGNTCGGGTTGCTAACCCGGGATAATCGTTCTCGTAAGCCAAAGTCGAGGCGTCCCAGGGTGGGCAACTTAAAGTATCCCGGTCCGCCGACCTGAGACGATTCCTTCGCGAAGCATACTCTCATAAATGCCACTCTCAATCACCAAAGAACCATGCTTTTAATTTTTCTTGTAGTTTTTCT
>OVAU01000868.1:0-17326 GCA_900406315.1 Biscutella laevigata subsp. laevigata
ATTTTGTAAAAAGAAAATCTCGAATTATATTATTATATGTCGTGGAAAAAAATTCAACTTTATATATCAAATGATTAATAAGATAATCATTATTTGTTATTCTATTTTTGTTAGATTTATATATATATTGGACAAATTGTATTTTTGGGCAAAATTTCAAAATATATGTGANTTTGTTTTTAGATTTATCTAGAAAAAATTTATATAATTTTTGTATTTATCTCTATTTAAATATTATTAGATCTATTAATATTTATAGAGGGGAAAATTAGGTATCTTGTTGAAAACGATAAATCCAATATTCTATAGTTTGATTTTTAAAATTTTCTTAAAATTAAAAATATATTAAAAATTTCATTTTTAAAATATTTTCTTGTGAAAAATTATTTAATTCTCAACTAAAATTTTATACATATATTTCCAATTTTATCCTTAATGAAAATTACATAGATTTCCAATATTATCCTTTTTATTTTGTTTTTTAAAATATTTTTTTACAATGACATATTATCTAATATTTTAATAAAATAAAGGTTATTTTCTTAAAAATAACTCTGAATTAATACTACAGAGATATTTTAATTATGGTTCAGATATGTAATTATGATAACAAATGCGACTTTTGACGTTAATTCAGTTTTTTGGGTTAATTAATTAGTGCTTTGAATAATTCGACTCTGAAAGTATATGGTAGATATTTGTATTAGTCAAGTACATATTTGTAGATTTATTTAACAACCGTTTTAGATTTTCTTTTTATAAATACACTAGATAGAAACGAAAACCAGAGTAAAAGTAATTTGACTATTTAGCTCATAAAAAAGTTACACACCAAAGTGATAAAAAAAAATACATCATAAATCATAGATCACGACGAGAAATAGATACAAACTTACATAAGTATCAAACCGACAAGACAAAAGAACTCATCAGAAGAAGTTCTTGAATGGGTTGGTTATTGAGTCTTTAACATTGGAGTAGAGACCATAAAGGGAGTACTGATTCAGATTCGTGACCTCATACCATGAATTCAGTGCAGTGTAATGCTTATCAGTGCCTGAGAAAGCCAATTGAATCCCTAAGCTACAATCTACTTGTCCTCCTTGGTTCTTGCAGCTTTGGGTTTTGATTGCACATTCTTCCTTGTTCAAACACACAAATCTCGAATCTCCAGAACACTTTGAGCATCCGTCTTTCTTCCAGAATAAGTTCTCAAGCCTGCCCTTTTGGAATTCAAGAACCTGGTTAAATTGCAAAACAAGAGAATATTACATTGGTGTATAAAGATGGAGCATGAAAAACTGAAAAATCAAGACTGATTTGAGCTTCTCCAATTACAAGGGTGAAGCTTGTCACTATATGATTGCTGTCTGCAACCATGATTGGGACTGATCTTGCAGCATATTTTGCACCAGCGAATGCTACCATGTATCCCTTTGATGGATCCTGGAATCATAATGTACACTTCATTATTACTGCTTTCAATCTCTTATCTCAGTGAAACAAATGCAGAAAGGAACCAGATCATTCAAGAACATAGATTAGTTCCAAAACCTTTGTTACAATGAGAAAGTTGATCCTATCATTCATGAGATAGAAAACCAGCTTGATTTTGACAAGACAACAAACTTTACAGATCTAGGAAGATAAATTCCAATCGAATTGAGGATCTGGATGAAAATTTCCTAGGATAGACCTGATCTCTTTCTAATCTAATCAAAACCTCTAATGGAAACCCTGATTCACCAAGATAGATCAGAGATGAGAACAAACCGGGCGGAAACTGGAGGAACTGGAGGTATTGATGGTAAGTAGGGTGATCTCATCGATTTTAGGTCTAAATACAGCGACCTCTGAGTTTCCGTTGAGCGAGAGGCGGCGACGATCACAGGGAGAGTACTGAACGGATCGATTGGTACCAAAGAAAGAATCTCTCGCCGCGAAGACAAGGCCGAAAGTGAATCCATCGCCGATCGCAACAGTAGAATCTGAACAAGGCGAGTAGACTGGATTGTCGTCGCCGGCCTCCGTCAGGGATGACGTCAGCGCCGCCGCGAAGAAGCAACACAGCAGGAGGAATCTAGCCATGTCAAAGAAAAGTCAAAACAAAACTATCTCCCTGGAAACTCCCTCCAATTCATTAGTCATTAATCAAATAAGCCTTTTAATTATGGGCCTTACCTCTTTCGGCCCAAACAAAAATATATTACTTTTTTTATTTATTTTTTTTGGGAAGTGAACTACAACTGAAGGACAACTCCCCCAAACAACTCATTAGAAATCTTTAGATGAGTCGAACTCACGGTATCAGGCGAAAGACACAAATTGTAACCGACTACGCTGGACACGCCCAACGTATTATTTATTCTTCTAAGGTTAAATTTTACATTTCTAATATCAATCAATAATATACATAGATATTAGTGAAATTTGATAAATTATCTAGAAAGAAATTGAAGTTTCATCGAACAAGTAATATTTTCCCCTAAATAATTTTCAGTTTTTTTGTTAAAAAGAAAAATAATTGTCAATTTTTTTTGTAAAAAATAATTGTCAATTATGTGCTGTATTATTAAATAGCGTCAAATCTGAGCTGGCAAATCCAACTATTTTTTGGTGCCAAGTAGAAAAATCCCACCTAACGGTTTCTACAGTGTTAATCCAAAAGGTTAATCACACCGTATAGATTTTCTACGCGATCTAAGCCGTCTACTTAGCGGAATTATGGTTGTACCGAAATGAACGGTTAAGATATATCCGACATTATTAGTGAAAACGAGAATCCCGATTCCGTACTTCTGTTCCGACTCTTGCGTGTTTCTTGTTAGTCTCCTCTTCGTCTTCAATCATCATCTGAAACTCTAAATTCGCGAATTTTCTCTCCGAAAAATCTTAAGCTATGATGAAGTTTACGGGATTTTCCCTCGTTATATCTTATTTTCTCTTCGTTTCAACGATAGTCCGAGCAACCGATGTTTTATACTGTGGTATGTTTGATCCTTCGAATTCTCCCAAAACGCGTAACTGGTTTCGTTCTTCGCGATGGCCAATTTTGTTGCGCTTTTTTTCCCAGTAGGATTGAGATAGTGGATCGATGATTTTGACTTTGAGTTTTGCTTGTGTTGAAATTCGATTGTCTAATGATGGTTTTTGGTGTTTGCTCTCTTAATTGAGTTGAAATTCGATTTTATTGATATGATTTTGATTACCAGGGAACTTTTGAAACAATTCAGAATCTCGATCTGACTAGACTTGTTATTTGGTTGCAGATAATAACGGAGAGTATGAAGTGAAGGTCCAAGAGGTTAATATTGTGCCTTACCCTATAGCTCGAGGCGAGCCAGCCACTTTCAAAATTTCTGCTAGCACAGGTTCATTTAACTTTTTTGTGATTTCTTGTTCGAAAATAGCATCCAAAATTAGGCCTTACAAGTTCATACATCTTAGCTCGCTCGATTCGTTTGATTTTGTTTTCAATAAGAGTTGTTTCCAGTGATGCAACTATTTTTACTCTCATAATGATCTTTAATCGTCCTTTGTTTCTCAAGAAGTAAAAAGATTTAAATGTAGTCTTTTGTTACGATGATTTTGTTTTGGTTTCTAATTTGGGTTTGTTTGATGTATATGAAGACAAAGTAATCTCTAGCGGGGAGTTGGTGATTGAAGTTTCATACTTTGGATGGCATATTCATTCTGAGACACATAAACTTTGTGATGAGACAAGTTGTCCCGTAGCAGTTGGAGATTTCTTGGTCGCCCATTCGCAAGTTCTACCTGGATATACTCCTCCTGTAAGCTTATTGATTGTTGTATCTCTGTTGATATAATGACATGATGATGCATTAGGCTCGGAACAAATGGCCTAGTTACATGTGGAAATATAAAATTGATGGAGGGAAGAAGTTGATTGAACCTTGTATTTGTCAAAATTTGCTATTTTAGGATCATTGGTTATATGTTTTGTCATATTCTGTTTCTGCATTGAAGTAGCAGCCTAATACTTTTATTTCTCATAGGGTAAATACTCACTTAAAATGAAGATGCTTGATGGGCACAAGGAGCTAACATGCATCCAATTCTCATTTGATATTGGATTTGGATCTGGATCATCCGTGACCGACATTTAGAGTTGCTTCGCTGGCTGGAATTCTCCATGAGTCGCTCCATTTGCGTTTGTAAAGAAAAAAGAAAAAAAAACTCCATGGTTTATCAAAATCCCTTTGAAAATTCTCAAATTGTTCACGTGTTGGCCCATTTATGAAAAGTTCCATTTTTTTAAATATGTCAAATTCTAGCTAAATTATTGTCATCATCATTCTTTTTTTTTTTTTTGTCAACGATTGTCATCATCATTCAACCAAACTAAAAGGCTAAAACCATTAATGAATATTACCAGAAAACATGTTAAATCTCTTTCTTACATGGGATAAATGTTATGATCTTTGTTCCCATAATTGAGCTTCAAGATTATCTTATTTATTACTACAATGACCCATCACGAAGAACCTTTGTCTCTTCCTCTGACCGCCTTACAAACCCATTTCACGACAATCACAAGGACATTTTTCTTTGCTTCCAAATTCGTAACATTTGTCGGTGTCCAGATCCAAGATCACTCTTCTTAAAGATAATCATGGGATTGTGATCAGAAGCTCTTTGGAGATTGGGAAATTAGCAGTTATATCCCGAGGAACTCTAGTGGATGAGTTCCTTGGAACCAGAGAATTAGCTCATAAGATTCTCTGGTACTGACATGAGTCGTCTTGATTCGATTCAGTCTAAATGGGATGAAGCAGGGTCTATTGATCGTCTTAAAGCTGCAGCCACTGAAGGTTGGCTTGTTTTCAATGTCTACTATCAGTTGCAGCAGTGATGATCTTGTATAGATTTGTGAGATTGTGCTTTGATTGATTCCAGTTTCTGCATTCTTATGTGTGACTAAACAGTAATAATCTCTGAATAACAACCATTCACAAGTTAGCTTAAGCTACAAGAGAGTTACTAAAACTTACAAGAACCTCAAGAAAAAAACGTTAGCATCTCTGCCTAACATCTTCAGACCACAATCTCTGCAGTTGTAGTCATCTCCGTGTAATGAAACTCGATCTGTAACCGATGATGAACAGGAGCGGTTAAGGCCAATCCTTTCTTGATATCCTCTTGCAATTCCCTAATAGGTATAGCCGCCATGAAACTCTTAATATACTCTTTACATGACTCCTTCCCTCTGCACACGATCTCTGATTCAGACGAATCGAATTCTGACCCTTCTGTTTGAAGAATCTTGTGAATGACAGTTTTATCGTCGAATTTCAAAATGTAAGCTTGATCACAACCTTCATGGAGTCTTTCTCCAAGTGTGTCAATGATATAGTAAGCTTCGGTTTCAACTTTTAGGACAAAGAAGTGATCATTCCAACTCACAATGTAAACACGAGGTGAGTCTTCCGAGCTCTCCTCGAGACTGATAATCTCTTCCCAAATACTATCGAAAGACATTGCGCCTTGCAGAAACTCGAATCTTCCCTCGTTGATCATTCCTTCAGGTTGAAAAAACCCAACAAATGATTTCCCGGGGATAACAGTTAAAGGCCTGATCTTTGCTTGTAGCACAGTATCGAGATCGAAATGCTTGTCAGGGAATTTCTGCATATACGCTTCGTTTTCGCAGAGTTTTCTCCACTCTAAAGAACCTTCTCTTATCAAACTATCGAACTGAGACTTGATCGGCATGATATTACCATTATTCTGAAACCAATCAGCAATAACTGCTACAAGAGCTGTGCAGGCACTCTCACCCGCTGCTCGCTCACTTCTCTGATCGATTGAAGCGAGAAAGACATTTGTCTGAAGCTTCATGTGTCCATCTCGGCTTATTACTTCTTTCTCCTCCCAAAGTCCAATCGCAAAACTGTCGTCCCCAAACTCGGAGAAGGAGGATAGCATATTAGCTGATGAGTCTTCATCTGTTTTGCTCATCTGCAAATCAACATTTGCAAAAATCAAGAACCTAAAACAGAGAATATCAAGAACCAGTGCAAACTATAAGATCTAAGGTCTTACCCCAGAAGGAGGATAAGCTTCATCTGAGCTAAGCTGCCTCCGATCATAATCAATGTCATCTCCACCTTCTTCTCCATTATCTTTCTTTAACAAAGGCTCTCCTTTAGATTTCGGAGATCGAAAGCTCGATTTTCGCTTTCTCCATTGCAATATGCTAAGCCGTGGAAGAATCGATGTCTCATATAACAAACCCGCAACAGAATCTTCAACGTCAGAGCAACCTCTTTTTCCGTCGGATTTCCTGTGGCTGTAATAAACCCAATCTTCGTCTTCATCACTAACTTTTGTGCCATAGGTCAACGAACTCCCCACACCATTTGCATAGGACAAAGATCCATAAGAGAAAGATTTTCTCACACTCATCAAGTCTTCTCTCTCTTCATCAAAATCCGTCTCCAAGTTGTCAAGTGATTCTGATGATTCAAAGCTTGAGAATCTGCCTTCTTCTTCTCGGCAAGCCTTCTTGGCTTTCCTTGTCGAAACATACTCTGTAAAAATCTTGACTTTCCTGAGACCAGCTTTAATAGCAGAGACATCATCCTTCTCAATTGGGTGATTTTCAATCTGTTGTTGTGGCAATGGAGACGGGACAGGCACAACCGCAGTTTGTGCCACCCAGTCAGAGGTTTCTGGAGTGGTTCTAAGCTCAAACAGGCTCAATGATACCTAAAGAACAAAAGAATCTCTAAAGTCAAAAAATCAATATGGAACCAACAAAGTAGAGAAGTAATGAAGTGAGGAAGTAACCGTACAAAGAGCAGGGGATGCTGGTCGGAGGCAACACAAGCAGAGAGTGTGAGAGGAATGTTTATTTCGAATTCTTTTCGATCAGTTACACGCGCATATTCAGCAAGATTCAATAATGCTGTTCCAACAACATGAGCTTTATTCTTCTGCCCTTGCTTCATTCCCTTGAATCAAAATAAGAAAAATATATCTATCAGAAATGTCTCTTGTTTGTCTTTGAGGTACATAGACGACACCAACATACAGAACCAAGAATCTATAACAACGAACAAATCGTCCGAATGGAACACGAAAGAATCTCAACATCTACAATAACTTGAATCAAGACTCTAATTTCAAGTCTTGAAATCAGATGAATCAAACAGACAACAACTCAGACATTCATAAGTGTCTTGCTATGATTATCCAGCCTAATTAAGCATCCTCCAATTGCAACAATTGAATCTAGACCTTGGTGAATTCAAATCAAGAGACACTAATAATCCATCAGCTAGAATCGTTTGAAGTTCTTCGCAATACTTACATTGGCGAAGACAGTGAAAGCAATCTCCCACGGATAAAACAAACTGTCCTTGTAAGAAGTGAGAGAGCATAAGCTTTGAAACTCTTCATCTTGCCATGAAACGACGTCACTTTCTCCCACAGCTTCTTTGGTAAAGTGCCTCTTCCCCGTCCTTCTTAGAGATCCCAATGTGGCCTTAGGTCCTTTCCAACGAATCTCAACCGTCAATCTCTCCTTCTCCGGTACACTCTCCCGCACCAGACCTAAACCCTCCAGCCTCATCACCGCAAGCTTCACCTCGTATTTCCTAGTTACTAGCGGCGGCCATGGCCGCCACTTCATCATCTTCACCACCATTTCTTTATAGTTCTTTCACGCAGATTGAAATTAAGGAATCCCCAAATTAAAAAAAAAACGTTGAGAAATCACAGAAGAATGAAGAGACGCAACTCTTTCCAGTAGTTGAGAAATTTCAAGAAATCTAAATTCTAGAACCTTCAATCTAGTTAACCTAACAATAAAGATCAATGCCCAGAAATAGAAAGCAAATTTAGAGAATTTTTTAAGAGATGGTGTTTCTTGGAAAGAGAGCTAAAAGTATAAAATAAGATGAAATCGAAGCAACAAAATGACTTGAAATTAGAAGAAAAAAAAGTAAGCCTCGAGGATAGAAGAGAAAGAGAAAGACTGTAGAGAGAGAAAGTGCGCACACACAGCACATCAAACAAGCGTGTCGAAAGAGAAAGACAACGAAGAAAGTGAAAAAGAAAGATCCGAACTTCACAGATCTGTCTCTATCTCTATCTCTAACGATGGAGCAGTGGCGCTGGTTATTACAAACCGGTGGTTGAATCAATCCAATCCGTGAATTAACTAACCGTGGTTAAGTCCTTCCTAAAACGGTGGCGTATAACTCGGGTTTAGAGTATGTTTGATTTCATTTGATCATATATCCTTCGTCACGTGGAGGGGAAACGATTGCTTAACGGCGTCAATAAATTCCGTTTTGTCTTGTTCTTATTCTTTTTTTCTGAATAATAATATAGATCAAAATAAATAAGTTGAATGACAACGAATCAATTTTGGCTTCATGTGTTAAGGATTTATACACCATTTGTTTTTGTCACATGATTCTCTAATTTAAAAAGGCACTAATCTTGACTATTTTTTAGACTATTAATTTTGGTTGCACTTGCATTATTTTAATAATTGCATTATTAGAGGATTGCATTATTTTACCAGGGGCTTTATCTTCGAGCCGTATGTGTTAATCTTAGAAAATACTCTTTAGTTACATAATTACATTAACTAAGAACTTAAGTTTAAGTTTTTTTTTGTCATGGAGAAATTACAAATCTAGTATATTGTTGTGAAAAAATAATTTTATATATTCAAACCAGTGAAGCACAATGGCGGAGCTAGAAAGATATTTTAGAGAGGTTAAAATTCAGATTAAATATTTTAGGTGGTCAATATATTAAAATTATGTTTATAAAAAAAAATACTAAAATTAGCTAATTAAATTAATGTTTTAAAAAATCCTAAAAGTATTATCATATAAGTTAAGTTTTTTGTAAGATAAAAATAAGGAAAATAAAGTAAGTATAGTATTGAGTTGAGTTGATATGATTATTTATGAGACAACGTTCGACAATGTGATGCATGCCACTAAACGTGGTGGTCACTGGTCAAAGGCTATGCTTCACACTAAAGGAACAAACGGTATCTTAGAGCATTATATATGCATGCATCATCATTTTTCTCAATATTTGAGTGATGTGGTAGAAAATTCATAAGGGTCTTTTTTACAAGTTGGATTCATAATAGGGCCTTACAAATTGGCCATAGTCATTTTATGTCTTTAGAGCCTTGTAAACTGCCACACAATAGTCTTGCTTTCTAGGGTTAAAGTTTATACACAGTTTCAACATAATCATCGATGAAATAGATGTCAATGATATAGGATAAATTGGTGTGAAAATATCTCACATCAGAAAGATCAGAGATCTTTGAATACTATATAAGAGATATGAGTTAATTCACTTCTTGTCAATTAGTTTTGAGTTGAAATTAAAAGGTTTGAAGTTTTATGATTTTCATGGAGCGATTTCTGAAGAAAAAATTTTAGGGCAGATGTCTATTGTTAACATTGATGCATGAATGAATCTAAAAACAACATGAAACCAAATAACAAAAATTCAATAACAAAATCAATCATTTTATAAGTTGGAGTAGTACAACAAGTTGACAATACACACGAATAAAGAGATAAAGATATTAATCCTCTGAATCTTCTCTGTTAATGTCATCAAGAATCACAATGAGAGATACAATAAAAGCATAATCAACATTCGGATTAACCGAAACAGAAAAGTTAGTCTTTCCTATCAAAATACTCTCTGCAGTATGATTCTTGTGCATCTGAAAAACACACACAAACAAAATCAATCAATTCATACTCCGGTTTATAAAATTACAAACAATTAAACCGGTTCTTGAATTACCTTAGCAACAACAACATCAGATTTTCCTGCATATATGACACATGATCGATCAATCCAACTTCCTTTGACTCGAAAGTCAGGAATCTTCATTTCTGTATTCTGAGCCAAAAATATGTCTAGTTTTGGTTTCATAATCTGAATCATCGACGATCGTTTCAATGTGTAAACTAGTTCACTTTGGTCTGTACTCTTTCCTCTAAATACTTGCCACCTGTCATGTAAGCTCACCTTCTACACAAAATTTAAAAACAAAAGTTAACATTTGTGATTTTATATACAATTATATATATAATCTTACGTTTTCTCTTAAGGTCAGAATTGGAGTATCTGCTGCATCCATTAAGACTCTTTTGTCACTGAGACTAAACAAAGGCTCTTTGACTTTGAAAAGGAGATTGCCGTTAACGTCCGTAACAGCGAAGTTACCGTCCGTTAGACTCATCACTTTACGTACAATTCCTAACTCAATAGGATATGGTATGCAAAAATGAGGACTCACAATCGCCATTTCTTGAATCTCTCTCTCTCTTTTTTATTTTCTTATTTTCTAGAGAGAAGATTGAGATTGTCTTTTCTCCTTCACCTCTTTAGTTTATTTATAATTAAAAAAAATCCGCGTAATGTGCCGTAAACAAATCCATGTGTTTTTAATTTTGGTCTATTTTTAGGTTTTGACCTTTTCTATAGAATTAAGGAGTGGTTTATTCTTATTTTGGGTAAATGAGCTAAATCCAGAAGGTAAAAAAATTATTGTATGTAAATAACAAATTTACTATGTGATGTTTTCTATTTTAATTAATAGAAAACCTGTTAAAAAAAAATAATAATAGAAACATCCAACTTATGCCGTAGGAAGTTATCGACGGTTAAGTTAGAAGCTTTATACTAACCGGAAATAATCTCACCAACCCAGACCTTGATCCGGATTTGGATCCTGAATGGCTTCGTCTCGTTTTAATATTTGAGCCCGGCCCATTAGTACATAAAAGCCCATATAAGAAGACATCAACGTACATAGCAAAGGAATTAGTGAGACAAGGTCAAAGCTTCTTTATTGTTTCAAGGCAAAGCAAAGGAATTAAATTAATATTTAAAAACTGTTGACGAAATTTGGAAAATCCAGTAGAAGTTGTGGGGTTCAATGTTCATGGCACTTGATTGAGACACGCCAATCTGCATTTTTCTCTAAGGAAAAGAGAGAAATCGCTTTCCTGTGAAAATTTTGGTTCCACAGCTTCCACGAACCAATCCGAAACACAATCATGAGCACCGACTAGTAAGTGTTTTCCTCACGCATTGTATCGTTTCTATTTTAAATTTGTCGGTATCACTCATTTCGAATTCGGTGCGTGTTTTTTTGGGTTCTAGCGATTATCTGTTCAAGCTTTTGTTGATCGGTGACTCTTCTGTTGGAAAATCGTGTCTGCTTCTTCGATTCGCTGTGAGTTTGACTTGTTTTGACTCTCTTTGTGCCTTTAATTGTTTCCGTTTGTCGAAATAAGCTCTTGTTTGGGTTGGATTCGAATTCTCGTTTTGTTTTAGTTCGTGTTGATCATGGAATTACCTGGTTTTGGTTTCTGCTATTCCAGGATGATGCTTACATTGACAGCTACATAAGTACCATTGGTGTTGACTTCGTGAGTTCTTTGTGACCTTATTTTTATACATGTATCATTGTAATATATTCATGTGGTTTTTATACGTGATTGATTGTTCATCACTAGTTACTTATAGTGTGGTTCGAAATGGCAGAAAATTAGGACCATTGAGCAGGATGGGAAGACTATTAAGCTGCAAATTGTGAGTAAAACACTTGTTTTTAAAGTCCTCTAATGATAGGATTGTATAATATGTTTCAGATAATTATGTTAAACCATTTTGTACTGTTTCTGGTCTCTTCAGTGGGATACTGCTGGGCAGGAGCGTTTCAGGACCATCACTAGCAGCTACTACAGAGGAGCTCATGGAATCATTGTAAATAACTTTTATCTTTCTTTTTACTTACTTGGTTAAGTCGATACCTATGGCGAGTTCATCTGAAACACATTTGTTAGTGGAATCGCTGAAGACTATGTTAATGTTCAAACCTTCCCTTAAATGCTATGATATTGTAACAGATTGTGTATGATTGTACTGAGATGGAAAGCTTCAACAACGTGAAGCAGTGGTTGAGTGAGATCGATAGATATGCTAATGAAAGTGTTTGCAAGCTTCTAATTGGTAACAAGAATGATATGGTTGAAAACAAAGTTGTTTCTACCGAAACTGGAAAGGTAAGCGAGTTTCCATTATTAATTTCTTCTCGCTTTTTTTTTCTATATGTTTGTGCTTCTTTCCAATGTGCATCTAGATGAGTTACAAACATCTTTTCCTTAGAACTTTCCTTTTATTCATTTGATCACATCATGGTTCTACAAATCCATAACTGTGTGATGATATTACAATCACTTAGATTGTTATACAACAACTTAAGTTTTGAATTGTATATAATCATTGGACCAAACTGTAAAAGTTAGATGATCTGATTGCAGGGATTATAAATTGCGCATATTCAGTAGTCATTTCTCCTGAAACAACTGTTACTTGGTTTTCTCACGTTTCATCTATTAAAAAAACACTACAGGCCTTAGCAGATGAGCTTGGAATTCCCTTTCTCGAGACCAGTGCTAAGGATTCTATCAACGTCGAACAAGCATTCTTAACTATTGCTAGCGAGGTCAAGAAAAAGTATGTTCATAATCTTTAATCCTTAGCCATAGTTTCTCCATTAACTTAGCCTATATTCCTTGGTGAAGCTGTTCTAAACTATTCTAATACATCAAAGAAATTTTCAGGGTTTTTTTCTGCTGCAAGCACCCTCTGTTTTCATGAAAATAAACTATTGATATAGAATGTTAATTCCGAATTCCGCTTTTCTATACATACAAACTTACTGCTAGATTCTTGAAGCCTCCTCAAGCTTGTGTTCTTGACTTCTAGTATTGATCATGATTGAATTTTTGAATGTTTTTATTGATCTCATTGTATCTACATTTGCAGAATGGGAAGCCAGCCGAATGCAAACAAGACATCTGGAACTGTCCAAATGAAAGGTCAGCCAATCCAGCAGAACAATGCCGGTTGCTGTGGTTAGTCGTAGCACTTATAAAAAAACCAGTTATATCAAAACTGTGTTGTGAAAACTAATGGCTGTCTAAAACAACTGGGAACTGTAATATTTGATGTAACTGTGTCCGAATAAGCTATGGTCTTAGTTGCAAGATCCTTGTCTTTTAAGTAATATATTACATCTTTGACTTAACATGATTTTGATTATACCAAAACTATTTCTTTACCCACTTTTAAGAGCTTTATTTTAGTCAATATTACTCAGAACATGGAGTGTGATCAACAAACACATTATTGAATTGAAATTGAAATACAGATCCAAGTGCTTTCTCTTCTGAATCGGGTAAGATTTAATTGATGATGTTTACATGTTTATGAGGAACATATTGATCTTTTTTACGACACAATTCTAGTTTACGCCAACTCAAACTCATTCACGTGTGCTTCAAAGACTCTTAAGTGCATTCAACCTATTTATGTATTTCTAGAAATAATCAATTTTGACATTGTTTTCTGATTTTTATAAAAATCGATTTAAACTTAGATTCATTCACTAACCACACCATTTCAAAAGAAGATTTTATTCATGCACATTCTATTTAATTTGTAAAAAATAAAAATGATCTAATGGATATTTTTTATAAAAAAAGTGATCTTATTATTTTCATTGTTAGGTTCACAATGCACAATTTTTATGGTGCAACGAATGACTGACTATATAAAGTTAGATCATCAAACTACATAACGTTTAAATTATTTTAATTTCAGTTTGATTTTTTAATTAAATAAACAAACAAACAAAAGAATGAACTAGTCAACTGACAGCGACATTTAACGGACTTTATCCACTAAAGTCTAAAATGAGTTACGAATATGTAAGCATTTTGAGAAAGAGACTTTTTACCTTTCCAAAATTTGTATTTTCCCGAGAGAATGAGAGAAAAGTATCATCAAATCAATAAAAACAATCTCCACGTTCTTTGCTCCTCTCGTAGTTTACGCATCAGAAGCTGCGTGTTTGTCTGCCAAAAACTAAAAGCTATAATTGCCTTACGTTTCAGGTCTTCTTCTTCTTCTTCAACACGAAACTCCGTGATCTGAACGGTGTTGCAGAAGATTCTTATTCGGGTTTCTCTTTTCTGTTATATACCTTGTATTGATTCCGATAGAAATTTTGGTTTTGATTTCTTAAGGTTTCTGTGGACTCAATTTGAAATGCGAGTATGGAGAAGAAACGAGAGATTTCTGAATACAGAGAGAGACTTGACAAGACCTTGGCTTCTCCTGAGCTCACTGATAAGCAAACGCTTAAAGCGCTAATTAGAAATCAGCTAAACGAAGGTGTCTTTTGTTCTTGTTAAGGAACTCTGCTTTAGTTTTGTCTTCTCTTAATGTCGATGTTCTGCAACAGAGTGTAATGAAGATATATTGGATCAAAGAGTTACTGATTTATCCAGTATCCTTGAGAAGCTTAGAAGTGCATCAACAAAGGATCAAGACTTGTCTAAATCATCTTCTGGTGATTGGAAAGTATGTGTTTTTGGTAACTCAAAACTTCTTTAAAACTGAATTGTCATAATTGTAGCAAAGTGTTTTGGGTTTGTACAGGTGAAACATGATCATGAAGATTGTCGTGTTATGTACCGTGAAGGACTAGAAGGAAGTCCATTTCATACATTGCTTGTTGAAGGTTACATTCATGGTCCTGTTGAAGACTGTAAGTTTTCTTAAAAGAGTTTTGACTCTTGATAAAAACTTGATTCTAACTGCATTTATGCAGGTTTATGTGTCTCATGGGAATCATCACTCTATGAGAAATGGTGAGAGTTTCTTTTATTGGTTCCTGGTTCTCTCAGATGAAAAAACTTGTAACTGTTTCTTTTGTTGTCTATGTTTCAGGTGGCCAAAATCAACATTTCCAGCCTTCAAGATCTTACAAACTAAATGCTTGCAAAAGTTTCGAATAGATGAACAGATTTGTTTAGTGAGGTCTGTTTTCACAAAGTTTGGTTGTGTGTTTCTCCTTTGTGTTTACTTGAAGTTAAATCTAAATCTGAATGTTTTGGGAAGAAAGGATGAAAGTACCATGGCCAATGACAAACAGAGAAGCTATTGTTCAGTATTTCTTATTCCAATATTATAAAGACGGTTTAGTCATCATCCTACTAAACTCGGTAATAACCATTGATATAAATCTATCCTTATAGTGTCCCACATTCTATAATGATTATGACATTTATCTAAAATCGTATCTTTAGATTTCATCACCGGAAGAAGTAGAGAGCATCGACAAGAGCGGTTTAGCTGAATCAGTGAATGTTGTGAGAGTTGATTTAGTAGGTGGAGTTGCTATACAAAAGGTGAATCCTGAGAGGAGTTACTTAAGGTACTTCTAGGGTGGACTTTTGGTAGAATCCATTCGGGTTTCGGGTTTATGCTTAGAGAATCCATTCAAATTATTTTATTTTTCCATTCGGATTTTATTCGGATTTCGGGTCGGGTTCAAGGTATCAAAATATTTTCGGATCCTTCCCGGTTCGAGTATTTTCAACCAAAAATTCTAAAAAATATTCGAAATACTAATAAACCATAAAAGTTGAACTATTTTCATACAAAAATATCACAAAATACAAAAAAATAAACATAAACTTGAAACTAAAATATGAAAAATATATTAAATAACTAAATATTTAATATTTATGTTCGGATCTTTCGGGTACTACTTCAAAATTTCGGGTTAGTTTGAGTTTTCCTCATATCTGAAATAGCACATATGTAGGATCTGTTCGATATTTTCATATTTTAATTCAGGCTCGGTAAGAGTTATTGGGTCGGGTTCGAGTTTGGAATTTTTGTCTAGCCCACTCTCAATTACCAAACACTTTAAAAACATTATATTACAAACAACAAAAACTTGGTTATGTCTTTTTGAATTGTGAAACTTTTTTTGTAGATACATAGCGGAATTCGATATAAAGCTGGACTTGATTCCTCCATCTCTTATTAATTTCATGTCTAGGCAGCTTCTTGGCAACGGTTTCAGACTTTTCAAGAAGGTCAGTTTCGGTTTTGTCTAGTTCATATAAACTTGTTTGGTTTCTAAGGTTGTGTGATGTTTGTAGTGTGTTTGAACTTGGATGTGTTTCAGACTATTGGTTCGGTGGCAAAGTCTGATGATTACAGAGGAGTTTTAGCTTATCCATTGTATACTCAGATACGTGAAGCTCTTTATTCAACTGATAGAACTGATGAACTCCATAGCCAAGAAGAAAGACATTGTGAAGAGAATGACTCAAAGACTCAAAGAGTTCCTCATGAGATCGTGGAAGAAGAATGTGTCTCTTCTTCGGAGATGGATGAAAATGTCATTGGCAAGACTCGAGAAACACGTTTCTGCATAAGTCCAGAAGTGAAACAAGCTTTAGGGACATTAGAGAGAGTTATATCAATGGTTAGAAAATCCAGAACATATAATACTAATACACTAATCTCTTCGGAGGAGGAAGAAGAAGAAGAATCAGAGAGGACTGAGATTGTTTCAACGAGCAAAGTTTGTGTTCAAGATCCAATAATGGAAGTTCTTGATGAAGCATCACTTACACACTTTCTTAACAGTAACAGGTAAAATTATAGAATCTTAATCGTTTTCTGGTGATTCAAAAGATATAAAGCCTTTCTTTGAGATGTTTACAGGCATAGTGGGTCGAGTTCTTTTGCAAGAGAAGGCAACAAAATAGCTCCTGCTGCATCACCAGAGATCGTTCTTACAACAAACTCTGAAGTCACAAGAATAACAATCTCACAAGCTACAACACTTTTCAGCCAAAAAGAAGAGAATAACGAGAAACCAAGTAGTATAAATGGAGGCAAGAGCTCCATTCTGCTGAGGAAACCTAAATCGGGTTGCTTCAGTTTCAAGTCATGGATGAGACGGCTTGGGTCTAAACGGACCTAACTTAAACGGGCTGCCCATTTAGACATGTTACTTGAGATTGTGATTTGGTAGAGCTAAAGATTTAGTATAAGATTTTGAAAAGGTCGTGATCAGTTTCTGAGAGGCAAGTGGTGTTTGAACAAATATAGAACATCAATAAAAATGACTATACAATAAAAAAGTCAACGGTATTTTTATGAATAATGATCATATAGGAAAAGTCAGACAGCCTTGTTCTTGCAGGTTCTTACAAGACAGCCATAAGCCAACTCATTTACTCTCTAACACATGTCTCGTTACCAAATATGTACCTATCAATCATATATTTATTTTGGTATTTACTAAAAAGGTTAAAAAGAATTAAAATAAATAAAGTCATAACTTTAACTAATACTCAGAAAAAGCATGAGCTTGCCATATTTCTTAATTTAAAGCATGAACTTTCAGATTGACCATTTTAACATCAAA
>OVAU01000869.1:0-17316 GCA_900406315.1 Biscutella laevigata subsp. laevigata
CCCGAGACACTTCCTTGACGCGCCCTAGGATAATTTAAAAGACTTCGATGTGAAAAAGGC
Organism: Biscutella laevigata subsp. laevigata; assembly: GCA_900406315.1. Lineage (NCBI taxonomy): Eukaryota > Viridiplantae > Streptophyta > Magnoliopsida > Brassicales > Brassicaceae > Biscutella > Biscutella laevigata. Next base: position 61 of record OVAU01000869.1, read on the forward strand.
CTCTTAGCTAGTAAAACCTAAGTGGGACAAAATCTAGCTAAGGAAAAAGAGTACCCCACCCTTTAATTATCCTGGATCATGCACTTGGAGAAGCTTGGACCATGTTGAATGAATCTAGCTCCTCTTCCTCCTTTAAGTGATGAATATGTAACCTCAACTCTTCTATGGCAAGGGACATGGCTCCAACAAGCTTCTTAGTCCTTGATCTTGTGACTTGTCCAATGGATACTCGGAGTGGATCTTCTTCATCGTTGGAATAATTCTCATCCTCGGCCATGCTTGTATCATCCCCTCCATCTTCAAAAGGATTTGACCTCAAATCCGAGGGATCTACATGAATAGAGACCAAGTCAGTGGTGTTGAAACTATTACTTATGTTGTACTTACCTTGTAGATCTAGTTGACAAGCATTGACATTTAGTTTCTTGATGATTTGAAACGGGTCGTCGATCCTTGGCTTTAGCTTTGAGTCTCTTTCCTCCGGAAACCTATCCTTCCTCAAATATATCCACACCCATTCTCCTTCTTCAAACGTTTGCTCCCGTCTTCCTTTGTTGCCTTGTCTTGCATAATATTTGGTTTTGGCTTCTATGTTAGCTTTCACCGTCTTATGAAGCTCTTTGACTTGCTCGACCTTCTTTGCTCCATCTATACTAACACTTGAACTCAAAGGCAGTGGGATTAAATCCAAAGGGGTTAGTGGGTTAAATCCATAAACAACTTCAAAGGGAGAATACTTAGTGGCCGAATGCTTAGATATGTTATAAGCAAATTCGGCATGAGGCAAACAATCCTCCCAAGTTCTCAATTTTTTATTTATCAAAGCCCTAAGGAGCATAGCCATGGTTATATTCACAACTTCAGTTTGTCCATCCGTTTGAGGATGACAAGTTGTGGAAAACAACAATTTAGTACCTAGCTTACTCCATAAGGTTTTCCAAAAAATGGCTAAGAAATTTGGTTTCCCTATCCGAGACAATAGTCATTGGCATGTCATGAATCCTAACAACATCTCTAAAGAACAAGTTAGCGACATTAGTAGCATCATCCGTCTTATGGCAAGGAATAAAGTGGGCCATCTTAGAGAATCTGTCTACTACCACAAAGATGGAATCATGACCGTATCTCGTTCTAGGCAAACCTAAGACAAAGTCCATGGATATATCATGCCACATATGAGAAGCAATTGGGAGAGGAAGATACAAACCGAGAGGTTGGGATTTAGCTATGACTTGCTTGCACTTTAAGCATTGGGCGCATATCCTCTCAACATCCTTCTTCATATGTGGCCAAAAGAAGTGATCTTGGGCCACCTTTAGAGTCTTATCCACGCCAAAATGCCCCATGAGACCACCACTATGTGCTTCCCTGACTAACAATTCTCTAAGAGATCTATTAGGCACACACAAGCGATTATTGAAAAACAAATTGCCATCTAGCCTATAGTAGCGGTCCTTGGCATGCATAGCACATTCTTCATACACATGTTAGAACTCATTATCAGTAGCATATAAGTCCTTAATGTGTTCAAACCCTAAGAGTCTAGTGCTTGAATCTCCTTCTTGTAAAATTCATCCTTGATAGGAATGCTTCCCTTGTTTACCTGGTCATAGTCTTTGCTATGTTGACTGTTACTCTGAGCCATATTCTCAATCTGAGTTAGTCATTCTTCCTCACTCAAACCATGGAAGTTACCGCGGCTAGCTATTGTGATATCATCTGATACTTATTAGCCAAACCCCTGAAAAACGTGTTTAGTAACCCAATTTCAAAGAACCCATGATGTGGGCACTTGATGATGTAAGAATTGAAGCGATCCCACGCTTCATCAAACAATTATGTATCCTTCTGTGTGAACCCTGAGATCTTGTTTCGTAGTGAGACGGTTCTTGCTGGAGAAAAGAATTGAGTGAATAATTCCTTTTTACACTACTCCCATGTGGTGATTGAGTCATGTGCTAGTTTCTTTTCCCACTTGTGAGCACGATCACCCAATGAGAAGGGAAAAAGTTGTAACTTTATGGTGTCCTCACTAACACCGTTCATCTTTACAATTCCACATAACCTGCCAAAAACATCAAGATCGTCAAGTGGGTCTTCATCAGGCAAATTGTGGAACTTGTTGTTCTGAACCATAGAGACAAAGTTGGTATTTATCTCAAAGTTGTTGTTGTTTACTGCCGGCAGCTTGATACCAGCACGAGATATGTGCGGTGTGGGCTGATCATAAGCTCCAATGGTCTGAGCCGGCTGAACCGGGGGATTGTTAGCTGCAGCCGGTACCTCTTGTACCCCTTCCATCTTTTAGTTGAGACGGTTGATATGTTGTTCGCGTTCTGCTTGTCTTCTTGCATGAGTAATCTCTTGCTCCAGTGCACATATGTAACCTGGAATCGGTAGAAGGTTTTGTGATCTGTGAGAACGAAGGTTCATACACCTGTAATGCAAAGAAAAGAGAACTCCAAAGTTAGTAACTTGAAGCAAGTAAACTTAGTCCTTAAAAGACACAAAAGACCTATTGCTAGTTTGAAATCCCAAATCGGCAATGACGCCAATATTAATAACATAATTTTCACCCCAAATTCTCCTATTGATTAGAAGATTGGAGTAGAGATTGGTTTACTTTTGATAAAGGGGTAAAATATCGAACCAAATCGGGAGAGAACTAGGTCAATAAGCCTCCTAGAGTATCTATTAGGTCTAAGTTAATAATGAGTTGTTCAACTGTAACCTAATCAATCCTAAATGAGCAAATAACATTGCAAGTTGTAGTAAGAAAATTGAAACAAGATAATGATTAAGCAGATGATAAGAAGCTAAGCGAATGGCAATGGAATCGATTTCATATGATTTGATTCAGGATAATGTTGCACAAACACACAAAAAGCTAACCTTAGGTCTAGTGATTTCAGTTGTAGATTAACCCACTCTTGTGGTAGAAATCCCTATCCTAACATGCATACTAACACATTCTCTTGGCAAAATGCATGGCTAAGAAGCAATAACAATGATCTCATACAACCATTAAATGTCCTAACACAATATCTTGGAAAGACTTCGAATGACAGCAGAAAGATAGATTCTAGAAATTCATAAACACATATCGGGTAACAAATCTCCTAAAGCCTAGAATGAGGATGGTCAATCCTATTCTAGCATTAAGAACATCTAATAGAAGAAGATAAATGAAAGATTTAATATTAAGCATCACTAGCCATCCTCAAATCACCTTAATAGATCATAACCATTCACTTATAAAATACTACTCACTAGCCATATGAAGAACACAAGATTTTATGGGAAATCTATGTTCAAACATGCTAGATTATGAAGAAGAAGATACATTAAGCAAGAAAATGATAGATAAACTTGAAGATCCAAGATAAGTACAAAAGAAAACTTGAAATACCAAAAGAGGTTCAAACTTAGAAAATGGAGGCTCTTCCCTTTATGGGTTTTGCCTAAAAACTATTTATAGGTCTCTAAAAATAAGCTTGGTCAACTCTAAAAACGACATTGCCTTTGGTTCTGGACAACATCGGTCACCCCTAGTCGATGTTGGTGACTGATGCTCTTGAATTTGCCTTGTTCTCTGTAAATGTCACCTTTCCTCGATGTTGGTGACTGATGCTCTTTACTGCAACTTCTCTTGATGTGCATTAGTCACCCTTGACCGGTGCTCTTGGTTGATGCTGGTTGTTCTTGATCCATTCTTCATGCAGCGACCTCCCTTCGCTGATGCTCAAGGCAGATGTTGCTCGATCTTGATCTCCTTTGATCCAAAATGCTCCAATGTGTGCACAAGTCCGCCCCAATCACCCGAGATGAGAAATATGCATAATATGCAATTCTAAAGGACCTAAATGCACTCATAAGCATACAAAATGATCTGAAACAATGGCTTAAAGATGACTAAAAATCACACATATCAGACCTCCATATGAGTTGGGTTTAAAGGACTGACCCGACGAGTTGGAAGTAGAATCTTTACTAACAATTCGACAGAACTCACTGCTTTCCATTCGAAGCCATACGGGAATATGGTTATCAATACCTCGCGGTTCTTTCATGGGTATTACCTCCCGCATATCTTGCTTCAGCCCATTATAAAAGATATCTTCCAAATGGTGATCGTCTAGTCCAGGCACCTGCACCGACAAGGCCTTAAATTCGCTGACATAAGCTGTCGCGCTTGACGTAACGCGTATAACTTTTTCCCTCGCTGTTCTTCAATCGATTCCCTGAATCGCAACAACATACACTGTTTAAATTCTTTCCAGCTGTTGAATACATGTTTATACATTTCCCAATTGTACAAGCCCAAAACATCCTCTTTTAAGCTTTGAGACACCAGATCCAACTTATCCTCTTCTTCAAATCAACCTAACCTGAAAAATCTTTCGACCAAAGAAATCCAAACATACGAGTGGTCCCCAGAAAATAACGGCATTTTGATCTTTTGCAATAGAGATTCACAAATCTCAACTAACATCAAACGTTTCTTATACCCATAATCATTCGAGTTAGGGTCATGTTATGTAGGAAGAAAATGTACCTGAGCCGGTGTTTCGTTGTGAGGCAAAATGTATTCGATGGTGGTATCGGGAGGTCGAGTCATCTCCTCGCCCTCTGGATCCATCATTAGTCTTTTCCCGGCAGCTTTAAGGGTTAGATTCAGTGGCGCTTCTGATTGCGATTGCGTCCATGTGGCGAGCTGCGACCGCTCGTCGTGCAGAGATTAATTATGTGGCTCTTTGATACAATCGAATATAGAGAGTGAATTTGGCGAACAACACAAATCAACAGGGAATCCAATGTTCATAGAAAACAACGAATTTTCATTCACCTTTCACAAATTCAATGTAATTCCGTGAAGAGGATGAATCGACGAACTGAGCAAAATCTCAAAGAACAATTACAACTTTTTTTCATATGCAGAAAATGAGCTAAAACGAAGGTTTATAAGCTGAAGTTTTTGTTATTCTTGTTGTAAATCTCAGCTGTTGATCTTCTTTCTTCCTCACCGTCCGATCAAACGTCTATTATTGCCGTTACACTTAAAGCAATGACCACTCCGCAAGCTCCACGTGTCATTCTACTTCTTTGACTGTGAAACTATATCACATCCTCCCCTTCCGAGCAACCGGGACCTCACGGTTGAAAATCTGGGAATCTCTGTTGGAGGTCATAGTAATACTCCCAAGTTGCTTCATATTCATTTGTGTTAATCCACTTAATCAAGACACTTTCTCAGGTTCTTTGTGTAGAGCATCCGGGACTGCATTCGGAAGGTCAGTGCTCACTAAGACGTCCCCCACTCGAAGCTTCAGCTGAGAGACGTGAAACACTGGATGCATTCAATCCGATATGCAACTTTTCCACACTTATCAAGAACTTTATAAGGACCAAAGTATTTGGGTGAGAGTTTCTGGTTGGATCGTTTGACAACAGACCCTTGTCTGTACGGTTGGAGTTTAACATATACCATGTCTCCAATCTCGAAAGCTCTCTCCGATCTTCGTCTGTTAGCAACCTGTTCCATTCTGTGTTGTGCCCTTTGCAGATGAAAACGCAAGATTAGTAACATATTCTCACGCTCTTGTAAGCTCCGAGCCACCACCGCAACCTTTGATTCACCTGGAATATAAGGTAGCTGATGAGGTGGTTGTTGTCCATATACTGCCTCAAAAGGGGTCATTCGTGTTACTGTATGATAGCTCGTATTGTACCAATATTCAGCCAACAGTAACCATTTGCTCCACAAAAATGGCCGATCACTACACATGCAACGAAGGTACGTTTCGAGGCATCTATTCACTACCTATGTTTGACCATCACTTTGGGGGTGGTATGCTGAAGAGTAATTCAGAGATGTGCCCTGCAATGAGAAGAATTCTCTCCAGAAATCGCTGAGGAACACACTGTCCAGATCACTGACTATAGAGCTTGGACATCCATGTAGTTTGAACACATTGACTAAGAAGGCTTGAGCTACAGAAGCAGCGTTGTAAGGGTGACTGAGTGGTATGAAATGAGCAGCCTTCGTCAGTCGATCGACTACAACATATATCACCGATTTCCCAAAAGAAACTGGAAGGCCTTCAATGAAATCTATTGAAATATCGCTTCAAATAGCAGAAGGAATTGGAAGTGGTTGCAACAATCCAGGAGAAGCTGCTGTATCATACTTGCATCTTTGGCATATATCACAACTTCTGATAAAGCCTGCAATATCTTTAGTCATACCTCTCCAGTAAAAGATACTTTTGATCCTTTTATTCGTTGCATCTCTCTCTGAGTGACCTCCAACTCCCGAGCTATGTAGCCATTCCATCAACTGTTTCCTTATGGTTGGTGTCTGTTGTATTTCCTCAATTAGTGTCTTCATAGCTGCATCCGTTTCATAACGAGCCTGAATGTTAGCTAGCAGATCGCTTTCAACAACTGACAAAGCCATGAATAAAACCTCTGAGCCATCGACCCTAGACAAAGCATCACCAACTAGATTTTCTTTGCCTTCCCTGTATTGTATTTCATAATCAAACTCCAACAGTTTAGGAAGCCATTGTTGTTGTATAGGCGTATTCAAACGTTGTTCCAATAAGTATTTTAAGCTCCGTTGGTTAGTCTTGATAATGAAGTGTCCCTGCAGCAAGTAGTGTCGCCACTTCTGCACTGCAAAAACGACTGCTAGCAGCTCTTTTCGTATATAGAAAGGGTTAACTGCTTGCCTTGCAGATGTCGACTGATTAATGCTAATGGATGACCATCCTGCATCAGAACTGCGCCAATACCATTACCACTAGCATCTGTTTCGACAATGAACTGTTTATCAAACCGTGGTAATGCCAAAACAGGCGTCGTGCACAAAGCTAATTTCAAGGCTTCGAAAGCAACTTGTGCCTCCAAACTCCAACTGAACGCATCTTTCTTTGTTAACATTGTCAAGGGTTTAGCAATGCTACCAAATCCCTTCACAAAACGCCTGTAGTAGTTGGCTAATCCCAAGAACCCTCTGAGTTGTTTCAGATTAGTGGGAATTGGCCATTCTTGAACCGCTTTGACCTTAGCTGGATCAGTAGAAACACCTTCCCTTTCGATAAAGGGGCCTAAGTACTCTACTTTCTTCGTACCAAAAGCACACTTTTCTCGCTTAGCAAATAGCTGATGTTCTCTCATCAATTGAAATACTGCATCCAAGTGTAATGTATGCAGCTCCATCGAGTTACTGTAAATCAATATATCATCGAAGAATATCAAGACGAACTTCCTCAAGAATTCCTTAAACACCCCGTTCATCAAGCCTTGAAAAGTAGTTGGAGCATTAGTTAACCCAAAGGGCATCACTCGATACTCATAGTGACCAGCATGAGTTTTAAAAGTTGTTTTGTGCACATCCAAAGGGTCCATTCTCACTTGATGATACCCTGCTCGAAGATCAATCTTGGAAAAGATCTCTGCTCCCCCCAATTCATCCATTAGATCTTCGATCAGAGGTATAGGAAATCTATTCTTCACCGTCAAAGCATTCAACCCCCTGTAATCTACACATAATCGCCATGAGCCATCCTTCTTCTTAACCAAAACCACCGGGGAAGAAAATGCACTCGAACTAGGCTGAATTGTGCCTTTATCCAATAGTGCCTTCACCATTTTATCAATCTCATTCTTCTGTGTTACGGAGTATCTATAGGGTCGCAAATTCACAGGATTCGCTCCTTCCAACAACTGAATTTTATGGTCATGATGTTGTCGAAATGGTGGAAGAGTCTCTGGTTCCTCAAAAAGGTCAGAGAATTTACTTAACAACTTCTCTAATGGGGGATGAACTGGCTCTTCTTTCCCTGCAGTTATCTCCCATATATGTGAGCCTACTTCCCCATCCTCCTTTGTTAAGCATAACATGGAAAATTCAGCTCCTTCTAATGCTTTGTTTACCCTTTCAGCTTTAACAATACGCACAGATCCTTGCGTAATACCTCTCAAAACCACCTTTCTTAACCCCACGGAGAATTTCATTATCAATTTATTAAAGTCCCACGTGATAGCACCCAAGGTTTGGAGCCACTGCACTCCCAGCACCGCATCACACCCTTGTAGGGGTATTACCATAAAGCCAGCCGCAAAAGTACTATCCTGAAAGTCCCACGACAATTTCTCATATGTGGCTTCCACAGCCAACCGATTACCATCTGCTACTCGTACTTTGACGTTAAAACCACTCTGAGAGTACATCCCAACTTAGCTGTGACCTGAGAGTCTAAAAAATTGTGTGTACTTCTCGAGTCGATCAAAAAGAAGAAGGACCTTTTCATGTACAAGCCCTTCACCCGCATTGTACTATAGTTATAAATCCCTGCAATAGCGTTGACTGAAATTTGAGCAATTACTCCTTCAGTCTCCACTTCCTCATCTTCGTTCTCCACTTCAACTTGCTCAAGACCTTCGTCCATTTCTAGCCAATATAGTTGCGTTTTCTTGTGAACCTTATAGTGTTCTGGTGTATATGTTTCATCACAGTGGTAACATAATCCTTTGGCTTTCCTTTCTGCCATTTCCTCCTTTGTCTGAAACTTCTTAGGTTGATACGGGGCCTTCTCCACCTCCATAGTTTTCCTAAATTGAACAAAAGGTTTCTGAGTTCCAACTGTCGAGGTTCCCGAAGTGTGAATCTTTTTCGGAGGATGCTTTGTTTCATATAGCCTTCCCAAAATCAAACAATCTTTAACCGTCATTGGGTGAAACATTCGAATGTGCATTTCGAGTTTCCAAACACAGCTCAGCCAGATAATGACTCACCAAATATGATTCCGGCATGCTTACTCTAGTTCGGATGTTCTCAAATTTGGCATGGTAACGCACGATTCCATCATCTTCTCGTAACTCTTTCAGTTAAGCAATCGGATCATCGAGAACTTCCTCAAACGTTCTTTCACCAACATTTTATAAGATCTCCAATCTTGTAACGCCCGTATTCCTTCATCAGCTTGAGTTAAAGAGCGATGCCAATCGGCTGCATCCTCATCCAAGTGAATCGAGATATACCGAACCATCAGATCCTCCGGAGTTCTATCAATTGCAAAGAACTGTTCCACCTTAAAGATCCATTTGACCAACTTTTCCCCATTGAAGCAAGGAAAGTCCAGTTTAGTCAACCTAGTCATTCCAGGATGATTCAGAGTGTTACCATTTCGTGGCTGAGCAACATTCTGACGTGGTTGAGAGAGTTCTTCAGTCCGAGAAGGTCCAGACTCCGTCAACAACCGTCGCGACAAAGAATCGAACAGCTCTGTAATGTGCTGCTTCAATTCATCGCGATGATCCGCCATGGAATTCTCAATTCTTTCCACATGACTTTCGAGATTATCCTCCACCACCTCCTTATCCTTCTTCTGCGCTCTGGTCGTCATCTCAAGAGTCCAAGAAACGTCCTTCGTCTGATACCTTTGATACAATCGAATACAGAGAGTAAATTTGGCGAACAACCCAAATCAACAGAGAATCCAATGTTCATAGAAAACAACGAATTTTCATTCACCTTTCACGAATTCAATGTAATTCCGTGAAGAGGATGAATCGACGAACTGAGCAAAATCTCAAATAACAATTACAACTTTTTTTCATATGCAGAAAATGAGCTAAAACGAAGGTTTATAAGCTGAAGTTTCTGTTATTCTTGTTGTAAATCTCAGCCGTTGATCTTCTTTCTTTGTCACCGTCCGATCAAACGTCTGTTATTGCCGTTACACTTAAAGCAATGACCACTCCGCAAGCTCCACGTGTCATTCTGCTTCTTTGACTGTGAAACTATATCACTCTTCCTGGAGGAAAGATTCAGTCGAAGAACGGTCGACAACACCGATCACAGAGATGACCAAAGTTCAACGAGTTGCAACGCCGTTTGAACTTTTGTCGCACAAACTCTGAAATCATATTTGTAAAGATGGGAGTTGACGCCGGAGGTGTTCGTCTCGTCCGTATTTGTTGGCGAATTCTTCCCTTCACCTGTCAGTGAAGCAGATTGCTGAGTTTCCACCATGGTTGCGGAGATCGCGAGCTCGTTCCCAGGAGACACGACACACCAATTTGATAAGATCTTTCTCAATCATTAATCTTATACAAGTTGTGATTGAAAATTTGTTCGTTTTGTATCCGATTGAATTTTTTTTTTGTCAACTAAAATAACTAAAAAAAAAAGTTTATGTCAATAACTTTAAAGTATTTTACTTATATTTTGATAGACAAAAAATTATCACATTATTAATTTCTTAACTAATTATACTTTTCTTATAAAATAAGTTTATGTTTTATTAAATAAATTTAAATTAGACTTAAAAAAGTAAATAAAACATTTAAGTTATTGCTAAATGATCTCTTAAAGAAATTTAACCTACTTAATTGAAATATAATTTGTTTATATATAGAAAATGAAGCAACCAAAACTATATATTCATACAATTAAATTTCAATATCTCTATAGTATTATTTCACAAGTACGTTTATTAATATCAAATTAATTATATTAAGAATTATATTATATGTCACTGTAAAATTTTCAAGTTACAGAGCAAAAACAAAATATCATTAAAGCTAATAGACTCAACATCGGTGAGAATGTTTCTCAGCTCATTGGTAAAATTTTATTCAATGATGCATCTGCTTTCTTGTTATTGGTATGGAGGCTATCAAATCATCGTGGTCTAAAGATTATGAAAATCCATCAGAAAACAAAGACCTTATCGCGCAGTTGTTTTGATTATGTGTCTGCCATTGCTTATAATGATAAAATTGCATTGTTTGGTGTCATACAGTATCTGCTTGAAGAAATCATGTGGTTCATGTACATATTTTTGTTTCTTTGGACTCATGATTTGAGCCCAAACGATGAGGATATTCCACAATATTTCATATTACAATTTTAATGCTCGCTTCGATGTTTGGTAACTCCACTGCCTCTCACTTGATGGCACAACTCATAGATGGTGGGACCACCAAATTTCAAGCTTGTTTATGTGGTTGTTGTTTGTAGAAATGCAGTTTGGTTTTCTCCATGACAACTTCAAATTCTCTATTCGTCTTGTTGGCGATAACTTCATAAAGATATTTGAAGACTTTTAAGATTCTTCTCCAAAATTTGTACATATCATCATTGAGAAGAGGATATAAATATCATCAAAGGCTTCTCTTTGTCCATCAATTGATAAAGTCCAAGATGAAAGCCTATTTCATTCCCTTTCATTTTGAGGGGGAGTATTATAATGTATTTAGGTTTGGATTTTTTTGGTTTAGGTATTGGTTAGATTTGTTAATTAGTTGGTTAGTTTGTTATCTTCTTTTCTTTTGTATTTAAGTTCTTTTTGTACTCAATTCAATTCAATGAAGGTTTTCACAAATTCATTATCTCTTTGATTAACCTTAGAGAATCTGGGATGGTATCAGAGTAATTCAAGAACCTTCATTCAATTCTTCAATTGATTATTTAGTTTCGTTTTGATCTTCATCTTCAACAATTTTTTTTTCTTTTACCAAGTCATAAAATTTGGTTGATCTTTCATTTTCATTCTTCTTTGATCAATTGGTTTGTTTCATCATCTCTTTTGAATTTTAATTCAGTGCTTGATAAAGAGATATTTCGCCTTCTCCTTATTAACTAAAGGAAGACTAATATCTAATTATGATACCCCGGCAATGGCGCCAATTTGATAAAGAGATATTTCGCCTTCTCCTTATTAACTAAAGAGAAGACTAAAATTTAATTATGATCAAATGTAGTAGAGGGTGGATAACAAGTCTCTGGGATATATCAAACCAATTTCGGGGGATGATTACTCACTAATTCTATGGAGAGAATAACTAAGTCTAGGTGAAACAAATAGGGGATGTTTTGTCACTAAACAAACCTATTGTAAACTATCAAATTGCAATCAAGATAATAAAGTCAACGAAAGCGATTAAAAGGGATTATAAAGAGAAACTAAGTGAATGGACTAAGATTATCGACTCGGATGGTTTACTTCTTACTCATACTACTCATTAACAACATCTAAGTGGTTATCCTTAATCTAGGAACTATCTAACTTAGGTAAATCCAATCCCTTGGTATAAACCCCTTTTCCAAAACATACAAATGTACAATCCCTCGACTAAATGCATGAATTAGAAAGAAATAAACACTAGTCCATACAATTACTAGATGATCCTAGCACAATCTCTTGGTTAGGCTTCAAATAGCACATAATTGATTCGTTCGGGCATTTCATCGAACACCTTCCGGGCGTGAAATGCCTAAGTTTTAGAATTCATTAGCTACTTCCGTTATAGCCTTAAGTACATCAATTAGGTGAATATATGTTGATTACAAGCCCTAAGTAGTATGAATAAGCACTAAACCACCCTAATCTACCTAATCCATTCACTTAGGGGTAAAACTACTTACTAACCATCAAACAAACACAATCAAAGAGAGAATAAACATGAGTAAGAAGCAATAGATAAATTAGAAGTAGGATTACAAAGATTCTTACAAAGCTTAAGAACAATTAAAACTAAAACTAGAGAGAAAACCTAATACTTTCTAAAAATAGGGTTCCTTCTATTTATAGAAGGACCCTTCGCGAAGACGTATCCCGGTCTGGTAGACCGGGATTGATTGAGCAAGAGACTGGGGTGCTTGGTTAGGTTCGTCGATCGAGAGATGATCCCGGTCTGGTAGGCCGGGATGGGTACACCGGGGTAAAATCGTGAAATCATACGTGAGTAGGTCCCCCGGTCTAGCGTGACCGGGATTCACACCGGGGTATATCATCCGCTTGGATTCTGAGGGAGAATCTCGGTCTGGTTGACCGGGATAGCTTGGTCGGGGCTAATGCACGAAAGAAGCCGTAAGAAATGTCCCATTCTGGTGAGACTGGGACCTAGCCGGGATTATGCTCCGCCTTGGACTCGAGGGAGCGTCACGGTCTGGGTGACCGGGGTGATGACCGGGGTGAACTTCCAAAGTTGCATAAGTCATTGAATGTTGCCCCTTTGACTTGAATTTTCCTCCAATCTTTGTTCTCCACCTGAAACATGCAAATGTAATGCAACAAGAGACAAAGACTCTAAATGCAACCTAAAATGAATGGAAAAAGAATGAAAACGGATCCTAAAAACGATCAAAAACACAACATATCAGTGCTCAGTAAATTTCTTGAATTGATCGTGTTCTTTGATTTCAGTTCATCGTTTCTATTTCTTCATTCTTCAACATCGTGTTCCTTGGTTTTATCACAATTTCATTCTTTTCACATTTTTCAGCTAGATTCGATTTTCATTCTCATTGATCAAGTAAGATTACTTCTTTTCAGATCGTTTGATTCGGCTTTGAGCAGGTTTATCAGGTCATCTCTGCTTGTATCAAATATCATCAATCGAGTCCTTCTTTTTCTTGGATCTTCTTTTTTATTTGAATCGAGACTTTTTCATTCTTTTCATCACATTCAATCGTGATTCGTAGTCTGATCCACAATTGATCGAGTTTATCATCATCATCAGTTGTTCAATTTTTGATCAATCTTAATTGTGTTTGTCTTCTCTGATCATAGTCAATCGTGTTTTCGTAGTCTGAATTGGCTGCTTCTTATTGATCAGAGTTGATAGATACGTTATTATGGATTCTCTGTGGGATTCTTGTTTGTGCATAGAGATTGTTCGGGTTACATGGATGGATTATCAAGATAGGTTCCAGTTTAGTATGTATCACTCCTAAGGTCACCATGTACACATCTGAGACATGGATTCTTCATTGTTCAAGTCTGGTATTTCAAAATTGTGGATTGGTTCATTACAAATCATGGAGTCTGCTTATTGATTGGTTTATTTTGGTTAACCATTGATCTATTAATGTCATGTTAATCATAGTCTCAAATTAATTGCTGGTTTCAAGTATGCGAATTTCTGCTCGGATTTCTCTTCCACAAGAACCGCTTATTAAAAAATTATTTGGAAAATTATCATGTTTTGTGGTTAAACTTCAAGCTAAAATCTGTGTTTCTATACAGTTCACTTTCATGACCACCATATCAATATCGCAAGAGGTTTCTTCATTGGTTCATCTTGAAATTGGATATAAATCTCTACTACAATCATCAGACGGTCTTTTGGATGTTGGTACATGTGTAGATACATCTTTAATGAATTTATTAGATAACTTCTTTTACCTACTACAGATTCTGCTTGGGTTGTTTTGGTTTGTGGCTTCGACGGCAATGTCACAGCGAATTTGAGACAACATATCTTCTTCTTTTATACTCCTTAGTGTGTTGACTCTCTATCATTTGAGATGCTCGTCGGAAATCTCAATTTCTCCTTCTTTGTGCGATACTTTCAGTTTAGCTCTAGGTACTTTCTCCATGAAAACACAAAGTCGCAGTCGAAGCAAGATTTGTCAATTGTGTGTGAGACCGTTAAGTGCGAGACTGGAGCTGATAGACTTAACATCGCTAAGAATGTGTCTCACCTCATTTGTAAAATTCAATTTGATGATGCATCTCGATTTGTTGTTATTTGTTTGGCTGTTATCATATCATCATGGTCTAAAGATTATGAAAATCCATCAGAAAATAAAGAAATTATCACACAGTTTATTTGATGATGTGTCTGTCATTGCTTTTGATGAGAAAAAATGCAATTTTTGGTGCTATAGAGTTTCTGCTCGAAAGTTTCATGTGGTTTATGTACATCTTTGTGTTTCTTTGGACTCATGATTTGATCCCAAAGGATGAGGACATTTCACAAGATTTTGCATTGCAACTTTGATGTTCGCTTCGATGTTTGGTAACTCAACGGCCTCTTACTTGAGGGCATAACTCATAGGTGGTGAAACCACCAAAATTCAAACTTGTTTATAGAAATGGAGTTTTTTTCTCCATGATAACTTCAAATTTTCTTTTCGTCATGAAGACCATAATTTCATAAATGTATTTGAAGACTTTTAAGATTTTTCTGACAAATTTCTACATATCATCATTAAGAAGAGGATAAAATGATCATCAAAGGTTTCTCATCGCCCATCAATTGATCAAATCCAAGATAAAAGTTTATTTCATTCTCTTTCATCTTGAGGGCTAACATTATAATGTATATTAGTTTAGATTGTTTTGATTTAGATATTGGTTACGCTTGTTAATTAGTTGGTTAGTTCGTTATCTTCTCCTCTTTGTATTTGAATTTATTTATGTACTCAATTCAATTAAATGAAGGTTTTCACAAATTCATTCTCTCTTAGATTCAACATTTGAGAATCTAAAATGGTATTAGAGCAATTCAAGAATCTTCATTGAATTCTTCTGCTGGTTATTGAATTTCGTTTTGATCTTCATCTTAAACAATTCTCTTTTTCTTTTACCAGGTCATAAATTTGGTTGATCTTTGATTTTCATTCTTCTTTGATCAATCGTTTTGTTTCATAATCTCTGTTAAATTTTGATTTATTTGCTCTGTCAATTTCTTGATTTTTTCTTGTTCTTCGATTTGAGTTCGTCGTTTTTATTTCTCTATTCTGCACCATCGTCTTCCTTTGTTCTTTTATCACGATTTCATCATATTTTCACATTTATCTGCTTGATTCGATTATCATGTTCATCGATCAAGTTAGATTTCTTCTTTTTTAATCGTTTGATTCGATCTGGTTTTTCAGCTCATCATCGAGCTTCAATTTCATAATTTCGTTCTCAACTTCTTCCTGATCTAAGTTTTTTCAGCTTTCTCTACTTGTAATTATATCATCGATCAAGTCCTTATTTTTCTTGGATCTTATTCTTTCTTTGAATTGAGTCTTTGTTTTTGTCTTTTTTTCATCACATTCAATCTTGATTTGTATTGTATTGATCAAAATTGATCGTGCTTATCATCATTGTCAATTGTTCAATTTTCGATCAGTCTTGATTGTGTTTGAATTCTCCGATCATAGTCGATCGTGTTTTCATAGTTCGAATTGGCTACTTCTTATTATCAGAGTTGATCGATTCATGGTGCTAGTTTCTCTCTGGGATTCTTGTTCACTGCACAAAGACTGTTTGGGTTCCATGGTTGAATTATCAAGATAGATTTTAGTTCAGTACGTATCACTCCTAAGGTAACCGAATACATATAAGAGACATGGATTCTTCGTTGTTCAATTCTGGGATTTTGACATTGTTGATTGATTCATTACATATCATATCGTTTAGTAATTGATTGATTTATGCTGGTTCAACATTGATCTATTAATGTCTTGTTAATCACAGTCTCAAATTAGTTGCTGGTTTCAAGTATGCTAATTTCTGTTCGAATTTCTCTTCGACGTGAATCACCTATTGGAAAATTATTTGGAGAAAATTCACATGTTTTGTAGTTGAAGTTTGTATTTCTATATAGTTCACTTCCAAGAACACCAGATCAAGATCGCAGATGAGTTTTCTTCATTGGTTCATCCTGAAATTGGATATGAATCTCTACTGCAATAATCAGACGGCCTTTGTGTGTTTGTTGATGTGTTAGTACATCTTTCATCGATTTTTGAGACAACTTCTTAGACATACTAAGGATTTTGTTTAGGTTCTTGTGGTTTGTGGCTTGGACGACAATGTCACAGTGAATTTGAGCCAAAAAAAAACTTCCTTTGTTATTATACTCCTCAGTTCGTTGACTCTTTGTCATTTGAGATGCTCGCCGGAAATCTCTATGTCTACTTGGTCGTGTGTTACTTTCAGTTTATATTAAATTTCTCCATGAAGAGATAAAGTCAGAGTTTTGCGGATATCTCGAAGCAATATTTGTCTATTGTATGCTAGACTGTTAAGTACGAGACTGGAACTGATAGACTCAACATCAATGAGAATATGTCTCAGCTCATTGGTAAACTATTGGGCCGATATTGTATTGAGTTTTATATGTTAACGGCCCATATTATGTCTAGGTTAAGTTATCACTGCTTGTAACTTATATAACTTCATCAATTCTGATCGTAATAGACTAAGCAACTCTTTCACCTCTAAAAGAGTTTTTGACATGGTATCAAAGCAAACGATTCTCGTGGATCGAAATTAACGTTTCCGCAATAGAAGTTTTGTGATCAAGAATCATGGAGACAATGATGCCTCTTGATGGTGTTGAAGATGAAGGTGAAACGGATGAAGATGACGTACGGAGGAGTTTGTTCACGTTAGTCTTTATTTAAAAGTTGGACTTTGAGTTTTTTTTATCTAATGGTTTTCCTTTTCTTATGGTTTTAAGTAT
>OVAU01000871.1:0-17311 GCA_900406315.1 Biscutella laevigata subsp. laevigata
TGGTCTACGTTGACTTTTGTTGACTTTTCCGGAAATGGCTCACTTTCGCTCGTTTTTGTCCTTTTTGATCTCGATCTTTGCACGGTCCTTCTAAACACCTGGAAACGCAATATGTACCCAAATGCAATCCTAAAAGACTCTAAAACTACAGAAAATGTGCAAAACCGGGGAAATGACAGGGTTAAAATATAGACAAAAACCGGGTATATCATGATACAGGATCACTTCTTTTGGCCACACATGAAGAAGGATGTGGAGAGGATATGTTCTAGATGCATTATTTGTAAACATGCTAAGTCCAAAGTTCAGCCTACTGGTTTGTATACTCCTCTACCTATTGCTATGCATCCTTAGCATGATATTTCCATAGACATTGTAGTAGGACTGCCTAGAACTAAAACTGGAAAAGATTTTATCTTTGTGGTAGTAGATAGGTTATCTAAGATGGCTCACTTCATTCCTTGTCATAAAACTGATGATCATTACATGTTGCAAATCTGTTCTTTAGGGATGTTGTTAGATTGCATGGTATGCCTAGATCAATCGTATCTGACAGAGACACTAAGTTCTTAAGTTATTTCTGGAATACATTGTGGAGTAAGTTAGGCATTAACCTTTTATTCTCAACTACTTGTCACCCTCAAATTGATGGTCAAACTAAAGCAGTTACTAGGACTTTGTCCGCCTTGCTTAGCGCTTTGGTTAAAAAGAACATTAGAATTTGGGAAGAATGTTTGGCTCATGCTGAATTTGCATATAAGCACTCAATGCATTTTGCCTCTAATTTCTCTCCTTTCGAACTTGTTTATTGTTTTAATCCTCTTGCCCCATTGGATTTAATTCATGTATCTTTAAATGAAAGATTAAGCACATATGGTAAGAGAAAAGCAGAACTTGTGAAGAATTTACATGAACAAGCTAAGGAGAACATAGAAGCAAGAACAAGACCATCTGCTAAACAAGCAAATAAGGGCAGACGTGAGATGGTCTTTGAAGTTGGAGATAAAGTTTGGATTCATCTAAGAAGGAGAGGCCTTGCTGAACGGAAGTCCAAGCTCATGCCACGAATAGACAGACCATTTCAGATCACAAAAAATATCAATGATAATTCTTATTGATTGGATCTTCAAGGTAAGTATAATGTAAGTCCTAGCTTCAATGTTTATGATTTGATTCCTTTTATTGCAGATGAAGCAGATTTGAGGACAAATCCTTTTCAAGTGGGAGAGGATGATACAATTCTGGAGAGTAAGCAACTAGGAACTAAAGGATATGCTTTGGACCAAGAAGAGGATGAGCTTGTAGCAGTTGAAGATAAGCTTAAAGAAGAGGATACCTTGGAGATACCAGTTGGTCCTATACCAAGAGAAATGACGAGAAGACTTGTTGGAACACTTAGACAAGTTCTAAGTAACTTTGAAGATCAGTTCAAGCACTTGAGCTTAGGAGAGATTCGTTGAGCAACCAATTACATTCAAGCTCAAGAAGAATTGATCAACATTGGGTAAGTGTTCAACTTGTACTCTTTTTCCCCATGTTTGGTTTTGTCCCAAATGGGTTTTCCAAGCTGGGTTTTCAATTTTGATCAAATGAAGAGAAAAGAAGTTCAACCCATAAGGCCCTTTAAAAGAGACGAAATCAGGAGCTTTCCTTTAGTTTTCAAACTTATTCAAAATTTTCTTTTATTTCTTTTATTAATTCTCATGCAAGGAAGGTAAAGAGGCATGTCTCTTTTTCCTTTAAATCTCTTGTAGACTTTTCAGAAACATTCAACCAATTTTTTTTTCTAAAAAACTCTTTTTGATTTATTGGTTCCTTCTTGGTGTGTAATATCCAAGTTGTTTGATCCGTCTTGGTGCGCCATATCCAAGGGAACACCCACGTGTATCAGGAGTCTTCCGCAACTCTTGTGAGTTCTTATCGATCCATTTCTATTCAGAAATAATCTATCATCAATTCCCGCTTCGTTCATCATCTGACATCCATTCCATTCCGCCCAAGCTTGACCGATGCAATACAGAAAAAAGTCAATAGAGTTGACCAAGACGAATTTTACCAATTTTTTCCATTTAGTATAAATACTCTTAACCTAGTTTTTGGAGAGGACCAATCTTGGATTATCTTTATCATCCTTCATCACTCTTTTATCATCTCTAATCTCATCTCTTATATTTTTCTAAGTTTTGTAAATACTACTTGATTCTATTTGGAATTCTTGTTTTTAATCTAAGTTTTCTTGCAATTTCTTTTTATTTATTCTATTTTCTTGTTTAGATCATGTTTATGCATGGATCCATCATGTGATCTTCTGTTCTAAACATGATGTGTGAGTAGTCATTTTAAGTTTATGGATTAAAGCTTGATTTTTATATATCTTCACAATGTGCTTAATGCTAGATTCAACTTAGCTACTATATTCTAGAACTTAGGATAATTATCGTCCGAGAGGTGTTCGATGAAATTCCCGAATGAGTTAAGCTTGTGCTAAGTGAGGCCTTTCCAAGAAATTGTGTTAAGGTTGCTTAGAAGTTGCATAGACTAGATCTTATTGCTTCTTAAATATGTTTTATTCCAAGAGGTTGTGTTGATGCATGTTTAGGATAGGGGTTTCTACCACGAGAGTGGATTAGCCTAAATAAGGTAGTTCTTAGACTAAGGATAAGCATTGTATGATAAAATTTAAAATCATGAGCATGAAATTTACTACCCAATTTGATTTCCCTGGTCCACATGCTTAGTTTATCATCGTTTTAACTTCATTCGGTCTCGATAAATTTTCTGCTTTTGTTGACTTTGTGTTTTGTTCTCTTTTATGTTTAATAGGATTGCTAGTGACAAATAAATCCCTTAATTTCTTAAACTAGATGAATTTTGTATAGTCCTAGTACGTGACTTACTCCAGATTTTGTTCGGCGGGCTCACTTTACTACATTCGATTGATTTTGCGACCAAAAATTTCTTTATCAATTTGGTGTCATTTCCGATTCGGGATTTTGATTTGCTACTAGAATTTTGAGTTCATATAGGACCAAGTCTTTGTATTTTCCCTTCAATAATTGATGTCACTCAGGTTTTACCCTAGACAGCTAATTATCTGCAAGTGCACATACGGTCAACTGTAGTACTTAGGATCGAATCCACATAGACTAAAGACTAACACAAAGAGACCGGCAAGACCGTGCAATGGCTAAGACATAAGAAAAAGTTGATTTAGCAGGCAATGTGAGATGATGAAAGCAGTGAATAAAGCAACGGGGGTAAAAATCAGATAAGCAAACAATCAGACCTAGGGTTTAAAAGGGTTTTTGGCAGGAAAAGTTCAGATAGGTGGTTGAGAAAAGAATTGTGGATCTACATAACACAAATTAGATTCTGGACTAACTCTTTGAACACCTCGCGTTCTTCACTCAACGCTCAGCAAGAGCAATAACCAGTAGTGAATCTAATTCGGTCTNGCCAGTAGTGAATCTAATTCGGTCTGCCTCACTGGGGCTTATCAATCTTGTTTGTCAGGCTGGATCGATCAATTCCAGACTCTTCTAGTTACTGGTTTGGGTGATTCGATTAGGTTCTTGTCAGGTTCGGATCTACCTTAGCCTAGACTTGATTTGTGAGGTCAAGTCAGGCTTCAAATCAATAATTAGGAGAGGATCTTAGAGAATCCTTTAGATGTCAATCTGGGTGATTTAATTGGTGTTTGTCAGACTTGAATCGTCTTAAACCTTAGATTCACTTATCAGATTAAAACCAGGTTACAGATCATCCCCTAAAGGATTCAACTTATCTTTTCTCTAAACCTAATCTAAACATGAACCCTAGCAAGCCCTTTTGTGTAACCCTAGATCCGATCTAATGATCTACTCAGACATAATCATAGCAATCAAACAAGGCATAGTTGAAAGCATAATTCAGTACTCATATATAATCAAAACAGGGGTTCCAGATACAGAGTTGTCAATTCTAAATCTATCTCCCCTAGCAAATCAAAATAAAAACACTAGTTGCAGAAAACGGTAAACCAGAAAATATAAGGAAAAAGCATGTTAAAACTCGTGTCTCTGGTGCTTTTATAGTCTTCAGGGTACAAGTGGGATTCGGCTTTAAAATTGAAGTTTTTGGAAAAGGCGGTGCCGAGGTTCGATTGAACCAATCTGATACTCTTGGTCGAATCTCGGTTTTCTCGCTTTATCTCGAACGGCTTCGTCTTTTAGATAGGGTTCGATCGAACTCGGTGAGGTTCGATCGAACTGGGTCTTGGTTACTTCTGGGCCTCGTTTTTTTGCAGGTCGGGCCCAATAGATCTTGCTCGGAGTGAAGGTTCGATCGAACCTGGTAGGTATTTGATCAAATTGTTTCCCAGACGGGAATGACTTCTTCAAAACTCCTCCAAAAGCTACCCAGAATTATCCTATTCTCGAATCTCCCTTTAAGACCTGTGAAATCCTGAAAGGAGACAAAGAAGCTCCAAGAGCACATTAATAACTCGTAAAGTGGTTCAGAATCTNATTTGATCAAATTGTTTCCCAGACGGGAATGACTTCTTCAAAACTCCTCCAAAAGCTACCCAGAATTATCCTATTCTCGAATCTCCCTTTAAGACCTGTGAAATCCTGAAAGGAGACAAAGAAGCTCCAAGAGCACATTAATAACTCGTAAAGTGGTTCAGAATCTCATCAAAAGATGGGATCAAAATCACTAAAAATAGGACATATCAACTCCCCCAGACTTGAACCTTTGCTTGTCCTCAAGTAAAGACAGCTAAAGGCCCAACGGGGAAATCGTAGGAAGTTTATTCTCCTCAACCAACCATAGTCTAAACCATCATGTCGATCACTCACAAACTAAAAGTGTTAGCACATTATCCCCAAATCCCCACGATGACCTCCCAAGCCTGTCCATACTCTAAACCTCCACCTGAATAGATTATGCATTCAAATTAGCTGCCTATATGCATTCATTAAAGAGAGTGTGAGTTTCTTGTTAAAGAGTTATTCCTATCAGGAAAAGAGGGTTCGGCTGAAAGGAGGTTGTGTATTGGTGAGGTTGAAGTGTTTGGGGTTTGCAATGAAAAGCTTGTCAAAGGGGTCATATCAATATGCAAAATCATGAGAGAGAGCGAGTAAGTGAGGATCTTGACCTAGCATACTATCTAGCAACACGAATTTCCTACCCAAACTTGGATTAAATCGAGTAATTATCACCCAAACTTTAATGTCTTCTTAAATCGTTTCTACCCTTTTTCTTTTCCTCCTCTTTACTATTAGTAAAAATAAAATTGTTTTTTTCGAGGAGGGTTTGATCGAACAATGCAAACTCGGCTCAGGGGTTCGATCCAACCGCCTTGAGTTCGGTCGAACACTTTCCTTTTACGAGTGCAAGGTTTCCAAACGATTTCAAACAATAGCAGATACATCTCGTTATCCAATTTTCGAGTCTAAAGTACCCAACCACGAATCTATAAACCAACCAATGCTATACTTCCTAACTTCAAGAGGAAAAACACACAAACATTGTAATCAGATCATGATCATTGTCTAGCCACCTAAGATTCCAAGATTCCAACTATCTAAGCAGCAGCATGACCAAGTTAACTCAAACTCTCTCCATAGTTTTTACACATGAATGAATCACTAATAACAGCAAAAGATAGACATTTGGGGCTAGAAAAGAGGTTCTGGTTCAGGGAACGTTACCAAACTAAAGGTGAGTCCGGCCACTCAGGATTAGAAAGAGTGGAAAAAGGTGGAACAAATCTTGAGCGTAATCTACTTCTCTTTCCTGATATATAACTTCTGACAAGAAAATTTAAAAGTCAAGTTAGGTGATAATAAAAAGGCAGCCTCATATCCAACAAAGTCTACCAAGCCTTGGTTTTTCTGGGAGGGAGTTTAGTCATGTGGTTCCTCAGTTTTTCTGTACTAAACAACAAGAAGTTGTGGTGATACTAGGCAGTAGACCTTCATAATGGGATTAGTTATCATAAGAGAATGTCATAGTTCCAAAGTCATGCAAGAGTTAGTAAGTGCTAATAAAAGGGATTCACAGCATAATCGTGGGTTGAGGCACACTCCCCTAGACTTATTTCGCACTGCCCCAATGTGAAAAAGAACCTGAAAGCACAAATTGTCAGCAGTATTATTAGCAAAAACAAAATTAAAAAGGATATCGTGTTTCTGATAGAGGTGCAGTCATGCAGCAACGAGTATCGTCCTCCGGTTGATCTGGGAAGAGGTTCGATCGAACTTCAAAAGTGCGATCGAACTTCAAAAGTTAGGTCGAACTCTGTACTCTCGTAATTTATGTTCGATCGAACTCGAGCAGGTTCGATCAAACTATGCGTTTCTGGCAGTGGGGTTCGATCGAACTCATGGTGGTTCGATCGAACGGATGCTTGATTCGTACAAGACGAGTTGTCCCGAAAGTTGACCTGCAATCTTTCAAAAACACAAATACCTGTGAAAACAAGTGGATCTGAATCCATATATAAGTGAAGTACTTATGGGGTGCCTCCCAAGAGCGCTTGTTTACGTCGCAAGCTTGACGGATTTTTACCAATCATGGGGTGGCTGAAGGAGGTAGGGCGACCTTAACTCCTTGTTCGATTGGTGGATCATGTTCAGATGATATGGAGGCATCATGAGGTACAGGTTCAGGCAGTCAAAAGGAGATGAATCGATTCATTAGGGTTCGAAGACCCTCTTCCCCTTTTTCCTTTCATTTTGGTGTCAGCAAGCCGAAAACATTGTGGAATGTTTTGCTTTGCTTGTGCTCCAGACTTTGTACTCAATGCTTGCCCCATCACACCTGTAGGGAGTTAATTTGACAACAGGACCTCTGGCAACAGCTTCATTGGGTTCTCCGAGGATGGTGCTTTGTGCTTTCTTCCTTCGTTGGCGTTTCTTCTTTGTTGCAGCAGGGGTGGGTGGGAGGTTTCCTTGGTCAGCTAGTTTGCCTTGGGCAGATTTCTCATCAGTCTTCTTAATGCCCACAAAGTTGTCAGAGTTGGTTTTTACACACAAAACCTCTTCTGTTTGAACATGAGTTGTCTTTTTTTTCTTTTTTTTTCCCCTCCTAGCTTTCCTCTTCTTTTTTCCATCTGGAGTTGCAGACTTGGTGATGTCCCCATCCAAATCTTCTTTTTTCCAACTTGCTCTTGATGTCACTCAGGTTTTACCCTAGATAGCTAATTATCTGCAAGTGCACAGACGGTTAATTGTAGTACTTAGGGACCGAATCCACAAAGACTAAAGACTAACACAAAGAGACAGGCAAGACTGAGCAATGGCTTAGACATAAGAAAATGTTGATTTAGCAGGCAATGATGAGGTGATGAAAGTTGTGAATATAGCAACGGGGGTAAAAATCAGATAAGCAAGCAATCAGACCTAGGGTTTAAAAGGGTTTATGGCGGGAAAAGTTCAGATAGGTGGTTAAGAAAAGAATTGGGGATCTACATAACACAAATTAGATCTCTTTGAACACCTCGCGTTCGTTACTCAACACTCAGCAAGAGCAATAGCCAATAGTGAATCTAATTCGGTCTGCCTCACTGGGGCTTATCGATCATGTTTGTCAGGCTGGATGGATCGATCAATTCCAGACTCTTCTAATTACTCGTTTGGGTGATCCGATTTGGTGCTTGTCAGACTTAGATCTACCTTAGCCTAGACTTGATTTGTCATGTGAAGTCAGGCTTCAAATCAGTAATTAGGAGAGGATCCTTGAGAATCCTTTAGATGCTAATCTGGGTGATTCACTTGGTGTTTGTCAGACTTGAATCGTCCTAAACCTTAGATTCAACTTGTCAGATTGAAACTAGGTTACAGATCAGCCCCTAAAGGATTCAACTTATTTTTTCTCTAAACCTATTCTAAACATGAACCCTAGCAGGCCCTTTTGTGTAACCCTAGATCTGATCTAATGATCTACTAAGACATAATCATAGCAATCAAACAAGGCATAGTTGAAAGCATAAATCCGTGCTCATATAGAATCAAAACAAGGGTTCCAGATACAGGGTTGTGAATTCTAAATCTATCTCCCCTAGCAAATCAAAATAAAAACCCTAGTTGCAGAAAACAGTAAACTTGAAAATAATAAGGAAAAAGCGTGTTGAAACTCGTGTCTCTCTGGTGCTTTTATAGTCTTCAGGGTACAAGTGGGTTTGGGCTTTAAAATCAAAGTTTCTGGAAAAGGCGCTGTCGAGGTTCGATCGAACACCATGTGGTTCGATCGCATCAATCTGGTACTCTTGGTCGAATCTCGGTTTTCTCGCTTTATTTCCAACGGCTTCGTCTTTTAGATATGGTTCGAATAAACTTGGTGAGGTTCGATCGAACTAGGTCTTGGTTCCTTATGGGCCTCATTTTTTTTGCAGGTCGGGCCCACTATATCTTGCTCGGAGTGAAGCTTCGATCGAACCTGGTAGGTGTTCGATCAAACTGTTTCCCAGACGGGAATGACTTCTTCAAAACTCCTCCAAAAGCTGCCCATAACTCTCCTATTCCCGAATCTCACTTTCATACCTATGAAATCCTGAGAGGAGACAAAGAAGCTCCAAAAGCACATTAATAACTCGTAAAGTGGTTCAGAATCTCATCAAAAGATGGGATCGAAACCACTAATAATATGACATAGAAATAATCTCTATTCTTTGTTTTGACTTTTCAGGTGCATAAACTGGCGATATTTAAGCCCTAGAAAGCCATTATGACAGACATAGCCTCACTTTACGCGAAGATTGATTGGGTATTCACCTAAAACAAGGACAATGTCAATTATGTGAGCAACCAAAGTTATAGATGGGGTTCCACAACCACCATCCCAAAGCCCATGCCATCCAATCAAGGATACTTTTAGACCATGCCTAAATTCAATCGAGGTGGCTTCCAACCCGAGTAACAATATCAATTCCACGAGCCTTACAGTTTCTCCAACACGCTGGTCGGCGATAAGAGTATATTTTTCTCTCATCTAGCATATACTACTGAGGATTTTAGTTTTATTATTTACTTGATATTGAAATTCTTTAGTTTTTTTCTTAAGTTTATAGGTTTTTGAGCAAAAGGAGTACGCTGAGTGGAAAATCGCTACACCGCTGAAATCGAGATCGGTCATCGGGTGGTTCGGCTAGTCAGTCTGGCGTATCAGGTTGATGCGGGTGTTGGGATGGCTCGTTCTAGCCATCGGGTGCGTCGGTCGACAATGAGTGCTCGGTCGATTAGTCAACTCGTTCAAAAGCTTGGATTGAGACAGGAAGGTTGTTGGGTCGGCTGGATGACGCATCGGGATTTCAGATTGGTGGTTCTCGGCTATCAGGTGATAAGTTGGTCCAGTCGGTCTAGTCGGTCTGGATGATGATAAGCTCGATGTTCTCGGTTAAATGGTGAATCAGGCATTCAGATCAGTGATGCTCGGCCATCGGGCAATGCGGCTGGTGGTCGAGGTGCTGCATAATGTCAAAACGGGAGATGGGGCTTGGATCATCGTATTGATGGGCATCATGATGCGTATGTTGACTGTGGGTTATCGCTCGCGTGGTAGCCTCTATATCCGAAGGTCGGTATGTATCAATATGTGTTGATGGGTCGGTCGAATGATCGAAGACGCCTTCGTACGTAGTGGCGCTCGTGCGGCTTCAGGTTGTGCTGTCTCGCCTACGTACGTGAGTGACGCTCGTTTGGCTTCAGCTCGTGTGGTCTCGCTTACGTATGTGAGTGGCCCTCATGTGGTTTCAGAACGTGTGGTCAGCACGCCTTCAGTACGTGCACCGTGTGTGGCCACTTTGGTCATGGATCGTGTGGGCGTCGACCCAACACGCATTTTTCGCTAAGATTGGCCCAATTTTTGTTTTCAAGCGTTATGGCGGGTCTTGTCTCATGAACTTGAATGAGGATGTCTTGCTCCCCGATAGGTGAGGTCATGACCTAAGTCTTAGGACAGAGACTGGTCATGGCTCGGTCTGGCATAGTCGATGGGATCTTCAGGACGCTCGGGAGAACGCGTTGGTGGTCGTCTAGATTTTTTAGTGTTTTCTTCAATGGTTTGTGATCCTTGGCTCGTCCATAGCCTTGTTTTACTTGGTTCAGTTCCTTGGGTATGTGTGTCGTTCATAGTTGGATCGGTTTGCATCCTAGCTTGGCATCTCTTTTGGTTTGTCTCTCTTAGAAGTTTTGTAAGTTCTTGGTAGCTTGGGTTCACGGGGTTCTTTAATCATTGACAAATACATATCATAAACAGCGAATTAAACTTGAAATGAATGAGAACTAAGCGTGAAAGTAAAAACTTAGACAATATATCTTAATCTAGATCCTAACAACTAAAGATTTCTCGGGCAACGACGCAAAAAACTTGATGTGCTTTTATTTTAATACTAAATTAATCATTGATTTTAATTAACTATTTCCTCGTCACCACACTAGCTGCAAGTGCTTAACTATTTTAGTTGAGTACTTAAGGATCGAATCCACAGAGAAGTTTAGTGCTTTAAGTCTAACGTGTTTAGAGTTAAGTCAAGTAGGGTTTTGGGTTTTGGTTTTAGAACTAAACGAGCAAGCAAAGGAATGGAAATGAGCAAGAAAAGGAAAAAAAACAAGAAAAGGAAACAATGCAAGAATCAAATAAGGAAACTTTATTAATTTAAACATTGTGTCTTTAAGAGACCGTTTTCTTGGATTCCATGACCTAATGGAATCGTTCTAAGAATGGCATCGTACGATCTTGAGCTCAACAAGGATTGTTTGGCCCTACCCCACTGTCGTGGTGCATTAGGACCCTTAGCCATACGGCCCAAATAACCAAGAACGATTGAGATTCATTCCCTTGGTGGCCAGGCTAGCATTATTTTGGGACTGATTTTATATGCTCACAACAAAGAGACTCTTAAGGGAAGTATAGGCATGAGATTTTTCCCCTATGCAAGACTGATAACTTTTCATTTTGCTTTTTGAGGAAGTATTATAGAAGATATAGAAGGTGGTGGTGTCAGGGCCGCACATTTGATGGGCCTAAAATTGCTTTAACACCACTTGGGTGTTGCGATGATAGCTTTGCGGTCCAGCTGCAGTTTCTTGAGTCATACTACTTGGAATGATGCATACTATGTGGCATTAGATAGCTGACTAAATTATATTTTCACCCATAATAGGCTTGCATCACGTTATGGTCTGGAAAGTTCTTTAAAAGTTCTATCTCTACCGGCTAACGATCTGTTCCTTCGAGTACGATTTCTAGAATTGAGGTATCTCTCATACTAGAGTTCCAAATGGCATGAGGCAAAGTTATGTGGAAACTAGACGTCTCTAGATTTGATTTCAGTTCAGCTTTGCATCGTGGTCGTGTATGGTTAGGATATTATGAATTTTTTCCACTCAATGCACTCGTTTTGCTCAAAAACCTATAAACTTATGAAAACAACTAAAGAATTTCAAGATCAGGTTAATAATAACACCAAAACCAACAGTAATATAGGCTAGATGAGAGTACATTATGCTCTCATCACTTTCCATTTTGCTTTTTAGGGACTCTTCTAGAAGATCCAGAAGGTGGCGTTGTCAGGGCCGCACATTTGATGGGCCTAAAGGTAATTGTACACCACTTAGGTGTTGTGATGATAGCTCTGCAGTCTATATGTGGTTTCTTGGGACATACCACTTGTAATGATGCATACTTAGAGACTTTATAAAGCTAACTCAATTTTATTTCCATCCGTGATAAGCGCACATCATGTTTTGGTCTGGAAAGTTATTTAAAAGTTCAACAATTGGTTCCTTCAAGCACGATTGCAAGAAATGAGATATTTCTCAGACTATGACTGATAAATGGCATGAGGCAAAATTCTGTGGAAACTATATGTCTCTAGCTTTGATTTAAGCTTAGCCTTGCATTGTGGCTGTGTTTGATTAGGAACTTGTAATTTTTTTCAATTTGAGCACGATTTTGACGGTTTTAGCAATCTTCCACTCAATGCACTCATTTTGCTCAAAAATCTATATACTTGTGAAAACACTTAAAGACTTAAATATCAAATCAATATAACACCAAAACCATCAATAATGTAGGCTATATGAATGTAAATTATACTCTCATCACCAGGCTTTAGTGTCTTTCCCCAAAATTATTCAAGTAAGGTTGAATGACAAATCATACGCCTTACCATGTCCTTAAGAGTGTGGTTTCTTCTTCCAGACACACATTTTTTGTTGGGAGACCCAAGAATGGTATATTGTGGTACAATATCACACTCCTCTAGGTCTCTGGCAAAAGAATATGCACGTTGTTCACCTGAACCGCCATACCAAACGTAACATTCGCCTCCACGGTCACATTTGACAGACTTTATTTTTCGGTCAAGTTGGTTCTCAACCTCACCCTTAAACTTCTTGAACACGTCGAGAGACTTAGATTTTTCATGAATAAGAAAGATGTATGCATATCGAGAGTAAGTGTCTATGAAATATATGAAGTATTGTTGACCATTCCAAGATGCCTTAGGGAATGGTCCACAAATATTTGTATGTATCAATTCAAGGACTTTTGTAGCTCTACATGCACTTAATTTCTTTTGTCTGGTTTGGTTTTCTTTAATGCAATTTACACAGACATCACAATTAGTGAAGTCAACTGAGCTCAATATACCATCTGACACAAGTCGCTCAACTTTTTTCTATAGAGATATGACATAGGCGTTTGTGCCATATAGTTCCTTAATTTTCATCTTCAAATTTTTGTTTAGTACCCCACCCCTTGATTCGAAATTTAAACATTCATCTTTAGAGTTTATTGTGTCAAGCCTATATGGATTGTGATTATCCATAAGTTTACCAGTTCCAATAAGCATTGAATTTAAAGACAAAGTAACAACTCCATTCTCAGTTAAACAAGAATCATCAGATTTGTCTAAACGAGAAATATAAACCAAATTCCGTCTAAGAGACGGTACAACTTTAGTGTCTTTCAAATCTAGAAAACGGCCAGAACTAAAAAACAATTTGAAATGCTCAATTGCCAAGACCAAGCGATTAATTCTTTTATTAATAAGCAGTAGCTTTACACCTTAAAGATACTCTTAAAATTTTTTCTCTCTACTCTAAGCCTACCCTTAGAAAGAAACGAAAACTTAAGAATTAACCCCCCAACTCTCTCTGATCTAACTCACCTAGCTGTGGTATGATCAGAGACGAGCGATCCAACACTCACCGTCCAAGCTTGTTCTTTCTATGAAGCTTGGAGGCACAAATCCTTCGGCAATATCCCAAGAGTGTTAACCCTAGCTAACATCTTCTCGCTTGAATATATACCATCAGAAACAGAAATCTTCCTTGAATATTTCAATAGGAAAATTTCTCAAATGCCACGATTTCCTTTTCCATAAATCTCAGAATGAATATCCTCCTAATATTCATTCCACGCCATTAATCAATCCAAAAGCTCGTTTCTCCTCTTGATGCAGACAACACACATATTTCCTTTTCTGAAAATCCCAGAACAGCATATTTCCTTTTTGATGCAGGTTCCTTTTCTGTGCATTCCAGCTCAGCGCTTCTTCTAAAGGCTTACTTCTCCTCTAATGCAAACACCAGCATCTTGATTCCATCACTCAAGCTGGTTTGCATCCTTCATCTCCCTCTTTTTAGCTTAGTTTGATACTAAGCATCCAAGGTCTTCAACACGTGCTTCAACAAGCAGAGACACACATAGAGACAACATGTATGCAGAGCCTTTTTATCAGCACATAGATCGCTCCCCCCCATAATGTGTTACTCCTCCTTTGTACTTACGTCGTCAGACTTCAGAGACCGAATCTGAGACATCTCCCCCTGCTTGAGTGCATAACTAAGTTAAAAACATTAATGCCGCGTAGAGGAGAACACTTTCATGCAGCTTGCGCATCTTGAAGCACTTTGATCACTTGTCATATTTCTGCTCTCAACCCATCTCAGGCTCTTGCTTCCCTTCAAAGCCTTTTGAATGTCCTACATAGACCACCTCTTGAAGAACCCCATTCGGAAATACACTATTCACATCCATTTGATGTAGCCTAAAACATGGAATGCAGACCATTCTGAACAGAAACCTGATTGATTTCAATCGAGCCACTAGTGCAAATGTTTCATCAAAATCTACCCCTTCAATCTGACAATAGCCTTGAGCTACCAACCTTGCCGTGTTCTGAACCACATTCCCCAGCTCATCAATCTTGTTCTTGCAAATCCACTTTGTTTCAACCTCATTAACCCTTTGAGGTATGGGTTTCAGATCTCATACATCAGCTCTCACGCAACCCTCAAGTTCTTCTTGTATAGAAGAAAACCACAACTCGTCCACCATCGCTTCCATAACTTTCTTTGGTTCGTCGGCCGATACAAGACAGCTGACCTGAACAATCATGGAGTAAGAACCAGCTGCCAGTTGTTTGAAATCGATCTTTTTACCACGGGTGATTCTCCCCCCCTGAATCGATCTTATCACGTCGTGTGATGAGTGATTGCGATGAACATGTGGTGATATCTCAGGGCATGCATTGTTTGTTGCATTCTGGTCAGTTTCCAGAAATTCGTCTATCTGATCTGATTCCTCAAACGAGGTCTTTTCTTCTGCAGTTGTTGATACATGCAGTACTGACAAACCGTGAACAGACTTGTCATCAAATACAACATTCACAGTCTCTTGGGCTGTTTTGGTTTTCTTGTTGTAGACCCTATATGTGGTACTAGCTCCTTTTCCCTTGCTGCATGGTCTTCCCACAAGTACTTGATCTTGCTTCAGTTTGAGTAGATTTGTTACCACTTCTTTCTTCGGCTAATTTCAGCAACGTTCTACCATTTAGACTTCCCATCTGAGACTCATTAGCTTTGATGTTGCTGAGGCTTTTCTTCTTAGGTTTCCACATATAACAATTATCACATGATTGAGTTCCTTCAAACTTGATGCAACAATTTTCGTCTAGTGCAGTGCAACCCCTTTTTGTGAAGGAAACAATAAGTCCATCATCACATAACTGACTTATACTTATGAGGTTTCCCTTGAGTCCCTCAACCCAATACACATTCTCGAGGGCTGGTGCATCATGACCAGACGTTTGCCCTTTTCCCTTAATCTTTCCTTTGCTTCCATCTCCGAAAGTAACCTTTCCTGAGTTGATCTTTTCAATTTTCATCAAGTAGTCACTGGTTCCAGTCATGTGCCTCGAACAGCCGCTATCAAAGTACCATGCTGGATTTGCTTGATCACAATCAGGCGAATCAACAGTGTATGCCACATTGCAGTACATCATGTCCTTCCTCATCCAGACTTTTCTTGATCTTTGATAATCAGGATAATTTTCTTGTTGACTGTATAACCTAGAAACTTTCTGCTGGTATTTATAGCACCAGGCTTTGAAGTGTCATGCCTTGCCGCAATGCCAACAACCATTCCTCCTATCAATCCATGACCTTGCTTGACTGTGCTTAGCTCTATTTCTGGGTCCGAGATCAAAAAGAGAAGTCTTCTTGACGTATCCAAGGCATGTGTACTCCTTTTCCTGACGTTGAGGCATCTTGACCGGCGCTGCTCTAGCAAACGTGGTCGTTGAGTTACCAGAACCACCCTGATATCCAATCTCATATGTCTCATTTCCCATTCGTCCCATACTAAGAATTTTATCCAACTCCTTCGTGTCATTGTTCAACATGCGAATGTTCTTCAGCTACACTAGGAATTTCCCCTCAAGTTATGCTGATTTAGATTCTTCAGCAGTAAGTAACTCATTCATTGCTGATAGTTAGTCAGCAAGAGTTTTGTTCTCAGCCAAGAGGTTAATAATTTCCCCAGTGAGCTCTTCTTTCTCAGCCTTGAGGTCTCGAAGTTCTTCAGTCATCTTCACAAGATACTCAACCAAAATCAGATTTTTTGATTCTAATGAGAGTTCAGAAGTGTCAGCCTCGTTTTTCTGTTCTGACTCCATCCAATCAGCCTCATCTGATACAACCTGGAGAACCTCATCTTCTGTATCTAAGAAGGCAACAAAGTTATTCAGAATCTCGTCATTTCCCCCTTCATCTCCTTCAGATTCTCTTTCACTCAAGCTAATGTAGGAATTTTCCTTCTTCTTAACTGATCCCGCACACTCAAACTTGGTATGTCTGAATCATTTGCATATGTAACACTGAATAGTGTTCTTCTTCTTAAGAGTGGGATAATCAGCCTTGAAATGCCCGAAGCCTTGACATTCATTGCACAACTTGTCTTATTTCTTGAATTCTTTGTCTGCATCTATCCTTGCAAAGCTGGTTCACCCTTGTTATGTCCTCGATTCATCTGTTTGAGATACTTCCTCACAAATAAACCCATCTGATCTTCCAAGTCAGTCACTTGGTTAGTCTTGATCTCAGCGCAACCCATGCTAGTCCCTTTCCAGTCGTCTGATCCTTTCATTTCAGCTGGAGCTTATATGCTTGCATCATTCCGACCACTTCATCAAACTTCATATCNACCCATCTGATCTTCCAAGTCAGTCACTTGGTTAGTCTTGATCTCAGCAGCAACCCATGTTAGTCCATTTCCAGTCGTNATTTCAGCTGGAGCTTATATGCTTGCATCATTCCGACCACTTCATCAAACTTCATATCATCAAAGTCCAACGCCACTAGATCAATGCTCTGAATCATTTGGGTCGTCTGAACCTTCCAATACCCATAGCTCTCTGAATCAAGCTTCTAAAAATTTGTAACAGCGACAAACCGTTGCGAATTCTCCATACTTGTCTTAAGATATTCACATGATTTGGACAATCACACGCAGTCCTTTTTAGGTGCCCGCTCTGAGACCAATTGTAAGTGCAGAGAATCTAGCAACAGCACAATTTCGTCTTGATACGCCAAGACCAAGCGATTAATTCTTTTATTAATAAGCAGTAGTTTTACACCTTAAAGATACTTGATATGCATGGTTTTGTATAGTTTTAGGGCCATTATCTTTGCATATTTCTATCATTTTTGCTTGCATTAGAGTCCCCTACGAAAGCATTTGTTCATGTTTTGCATATTAGGTGTTTGGAGTGGACAAAGGATTCAATTGGAGCACAAAGGAGCAAAGGAACCAAGGAAATTCAAGACAAATCAAGCTCACATCGAGCTAAGGGATCCCTGACATCGAGGAGAGAGATGCTCGATGTGCTTGGAGCAATGAAGTTAGGCCACATCGAGCAGAGGACCTCCTGACATCGACTAGGCCCCTGCTCGATGTTCCCAGAATCGCCAACCTGAGCTGACATCGAGGAGGAGCCCTCTTGACATCGAGGAGAGTCCACCTCGATGTCTCCTGAAGAGAG
>OVAU01000872.1:0-17302 GCA_900406315.1 Biscutella laevigata subsp. laevigata
TGTTGATAATTTCATCAGTATTTAAATGTACGAGTAATATTGAATTGCTCCTTAAATCATTATATTATTAGCCTTAAATTTGAGTAACTTTATATGAGTTAGCTTATAATACATTTGATTAATAGATGAATATGAATTANATGTTGATTCAATATGAATTAGACAACATTTCATCTAGAATCAAATATATGATCATCTATATTGTTTTGGGAAATTATGCTTATTAGAGGATAATAGTGTATGAAACTGGAGAGATTTTATCAAATAGTAGATTTTTGTATTTTGAGAAATTATGCTGATTTAGTGAATAATTGTCTATGAAAGTTTAGAGATTTTTTGGAATGCGAAAATTTTGTATTTTGAGAAATTATGCTGATTTTGTTGATAACAACACATGGAAAATGAGAGATTGTGTAAAACCCTAGAAATTTTGTATTTTAGGAAAATTGTGCTTATTTGGGAAAATTGTGCACATGGATAATATAAATCGCAAACAGTGAAATATTTGTAAAATGGTAAAATTTTATATTTTGAGAAATTTTGTTGAGGGGTTGATACCCTTCATTTGGTTAAGGACTGCTTAGGTTGAAAACCTCCACTATTATGTTGATGTGGTTGCGCCTCCTATTGTGCCTGATATGGGTGTTGGGGATTCTGACCAAATGTATGTGCATCATACGTAAGAACTTTACCTTTAAATTGATTTTGCTGGTTGTTTTTGAGGTGGGTAGTATTGATCATGTGGGTTCTCAACATTGGCGCTTATGTACTACAGGTTTGGATTATTCTTGTAGTTGTTTTTGAAGCCTCTCTTCCGGTCATTCCCTTGGTTGCCATTGTAGTCAACATCTACCATGAAGTCCTCATCATCATTCGATGGTTGCACCTCTTGTTGTTCACCTACGAAGTGAACTCTTCTTTGATCTTCCTTCATCAGTTGTGAAACTTGAGCTATGAGCTCCTTTATCTCCTCAGACATAGGCTTGGAATCAGTCGTTCCTCTGCCATACTCTGAGCACCTATTAGCACTGCTCGTAGTTATATTCTCAATCAATTGGTGAGCCTCTTCAACTGTCTTTGTCATGAATTCTCCTTTGCTCGCGATATCCAACGCGTTTTTGTACTTCTCTACGACACCATTACAAAACATTTTAAGAAGCGATACCTCAGTGTACCCATGGTGTGGGTAGTCTACAAAATACTGCTTCAAACGGTCCAAAGATTCATGGAAACTCTCTCAAATAAGCTAATGAAAGCTGGCTATCTAGTTCCTCAGTTGCATTGACCTGCCCTTGGTGTAGTAAAACTATCCTAGTAAGGTAGTCTTGTATTCATCCCAACTTCCATTCGATCATGGTCGTAAATCTAGAAACCAATTGTGAGCTCTATCTGCAAGGGAGAGCTTGAATAACCTACACTTCAAGGAATCTTCTAACACTCTATTTAACTTGATATTGTTGCAGATAGACTGAAACATGGAAACATGGCCTAGTGGGTTTTCAGATGGTAATCCATGGAACTTGTTTTATTGCATCAATTATATGAGACTAGACTTGATCTCAAAGTTTATTCTCTGAAAATATGAAGTGTGTACTTCTCTCCCAATTCCAAATTGACTAGCGGGGTGTCATAGTGACCTAGAGTGAGTCTTGTAATGTTTACATGCACTGCACATGGCTGGTTCCTAACTCCGGTAGGTGGGATGAATCCTCCTGCTGCTTGATAACCTATCCCATCAGGTGGTATAATGTTCCCTCCTCCTTTAGGNTGTTTACATGCACTGCACATGGCTGGTTCCTAACTCCGGTAGGTGGGATGAATCCTCCTGCTGCTTGATTACCTATCCCATCAGGTGGTATAATGTTCCCTCCTCCTTTAGGGTGTTGAATATGATGAAGCTGAAGATCTTGATCTTCGTTAGTTAACTCGATTTGCGGTTGTTTTTCCTTTTTTATTTTTCTCTCCAAGCGACCGAGCTCGTTCTTCAAATATAGCAGATTGTCAATTCCTTTATGCACGTAAAAGATATAGAAGAGAAGACTGTCAAACAAGAAGTTGGATCGGTCTTGGTTCGAGATCGATCGATCCAGAGACTTGTACCAAAAGTTTGATCGTTCCAAGAAAGGTTCGAACAAACAAAAATCTGGTGACCAAAAGTTTGAACGATTCTTGAAGGGGATCAATTGATCTCAAAATAAAAAATAAAAATGAAACGAAAACAAAACAAATTTTCTAGACTTTTGGGCTTGCACGTTTAGTCCCCTGAAAACGGCGCCAAAAACTTTATGCCACTCAGGTTTTATTCTAGATAGCTAATTTGCAAGTTTACAAAATAATCACAGTATTACTTAGGGATTGAATCCACAAAGATTAAAGTGTAACACAAAGAACTTGTAGACCTAGTAATGGCTAAGACGAAAGCAATGTTTAGTGAATGTTGGTAACTAGCAATAATAAAAACAATGTAAGTAGTAAGAAAAAAGAAAAACCGAGAGATAATATACATAAGCAGGCAGTCAAACCTAGAGGGTTTTTGGAGCTAACATGCACCTAAGCAAATTCTTCAGCACCGAACACTGTGTCATTCAATGTTGGACTCAAGCTATGGTTGAACAAAATCCACTCACTGTTCTCATTACTTAATCTCTATTGTAAGATCAACTCGAGGTCTTGAGCGCCAACCTTAGTCCTTAAAATCCTTTTGAAGCCTAACACTGTGTCACTCAATACTAAACTCAAGAACCTAGAAATCCCGGTAGTGGTTATCTGTACGAACTAGGCAGTTTATTGTTAAACTACTTTTAATAAAGTTTCACTAAACTAATTGATTCTACTATTGAAGTTAAATCTCTAGTCTAAACCTTCTTAGCTACAGACTTGAGGGATTTAATTGATGTTTGTCAAGCTTAAATCAACCTAATACTTAGATCTGATCTGCCAGAAGGAATCCATGTTACAATTCAGATGCTAAGGAAGGATCCTACTTTATCCTTTTCTCAAAATCATAATCTAGCATGAACCTTGATCCTCTTTTGTGAAAACCTTAGATCCAATCTATTAAACTACTGAGACATTCCAAAGGCAGTCATACAAATCATTGATAAACTGGTTTTTCAGTGTAGTATAGTGGGGGTTTCATTTAGTTTAGCAATTTAGTATAGTGGTAGTAGGTTGTCGAACCAACTCAGGATGGATAACACACTAGTTATATGCTGGGTTCAGTAGGTCTAAGCGGAATCAAAGGTTTTGTTTTGTCATTAAACAATCCTAAGCAAACAATATCGATTAAAATGAAATTCAGAAATAAGAATAACTCATGGATCATGGCATTCAAAACATGCAGTCATTTTCATGCTAGTATGGTTTAATTCACTCAATCAGATTTATCATATGTCTAAGAATGTCGAATTCAGGTTAGTTCACTCTCGTGATAAAAACCCCTTTCTTAAGAATGCTACTACATAATCTCTTGGCAAACAACATTATTAAGAACACACTAAGCACAATTCTATTCAACAATCAATCAACAACTTAAACAATCTCTTGGAAAGAATTGACTAACAACCTATTCATTTGGTTTAGGATTTTAACAAATACCTCTCGGGCAATAAATCTCATATGATCTTGATTAGGTTAGCTACTCCTATTCTAGAATTAGATTCATGAATAGATTGAGAATACTTGTTCTATTTTAGTACTAAACCATTACTAGCAATCAAATTAGCCTATTCTTAACCCTAATCCATAAGCTATGTGGAACTACTCACAATCAATATCTAGAACACTTAGAGAGTTTCTAGACATGGTTGAGAGTAGGATTGGACTAAGAAATATTAAATCAACAAGCAATCAAAATAAGAACAAACAAATGTGAAATCTAAGAATTGCAATAGGAAATCACCAAGTAGTCTCTAACAATGAGTTTGAGAGTTGATGTGTTGTGATTTTAGTTAGTTTTAGCATTCATTCTCATTCATTTTGCTTTAATTTATGTTGCATTTAGCGTTATTTAGGTTGCATTTGCATTGCATAATCATATTTCAGGTGTGAAACGGAGCGTTGGACGAAAAGCAGATACAAGGAGCATTTTGTAACACTTTTGGAGCTTAAGGACTCAAGCCAAGGATTCAGAGGATCACACCGGTCAACCATACCGGTCACTATGCCGGTGA
The DNA here is from genome assembly GCA_900406315.1 of Biscutella laevigata subsp. laevigata. NCBI lineage: Eukaryota > Viridiplantae > Streptophyta > Magnoliopsida > Brassicales > Brassicaceae > Biscutella > Biscutella laevigata. The sequence goes on from OVAU01000872.1 coordinate 4,173, forward strand.
TTACCCACATACACAAACAGGAGCAGTGCAGCGGTCAGGGTACCGGTCACGTCTGACCGGTATCGAACTCACGGCAACATTTGAACACTTCATATCGGTGAAGCATACTGGTTGCGTCTGACTGGTAATGAGCTTACGGCAAGATTTGGAGACTTCATACCGGTGAAGCATATCGGTCACCTCTGACCGGTATCGAGCTTACGGCAAGATTCGAGGATGAAGCCCCGGTGAAGGAGCAACAATCATGTCTGACCCGCACTGAGCCTACGGCTAGTTTTGGAAGATATGTACCGGTCAACCAATCACAAAGATACCGGTCATGCTGACTGGTATCATCTCTCTGACTTAGAAAACCAAGTGATTTTTAGTTGTTTTTGTGAGAGACTATAAATAGGGATGAAAACCCTATTTTTCTTTAAGTTTTATTTATGTTGGTTTTTACATTTTCTCTAAAGAACTTTCTCTTAGTCTCATGATAATCTTGTAAGAACTTGGTTTATTATTGCAATTTCATCTTTATCTTTCACTTCGTACTTGATTTCATATTGGGTAAACATGATTCTTCCTTGATATTTTGTGTTGAAACTATGATTAGTGAGTAGTTATCTTACTAAGTGAATGGGTTAGGTAGATTATGGTGATCAAGTGCTGTTTGTGTTGCTTAGGACTTAGATTGTTATTATCTTCACTTGATTGATGTGTTTAATGCTAGGTTTGACTTAGCTAATCAAATATAGAGCTTAGACAATTTATTGCCCGAAATGTGATATACTGTGTTTTCAATGGTTTTTGTCAATTATTTTCATGCACTTTCTAATAAATTAGGATGCATTTAGAGTTCTTTAGATTGCATTTGCATATTATTTGACATTTCAGGTGCAAAGTTGGGATTTCACAAGAATCGGGCCAAAAGGATGATTAAGAAGCAAATTCGGCCCAAGTATCAAAAACCGGAGGACCATACTGGTCACATTGACCAGTATGCCTGACCGGTACATATCACCGAACCATCCCGGTCACAATAACCGATCGAAGTGACCGGGATAAGAACGCATTTTTCGACAGGAAGAAGACACAGGTCAGGGTTCACCGGGACACTGACCGGTCCTCTCCCCAGATCCAGATTGGAGCATTCATACCGGTCATCCAGACCGATGCCCTTACCGGTGCACTACACGAAGATCTTACGGCAATAGAATATCAGTCAAGATACCAATATTGACCCCGCGTTTTGGATTTTCGGTCTTTTTACTTTGTAATTTTTGGCTCACTATATAAAGGGAGTCAAGCAAACTAAAACCCTAGCCACGTTTTTCAGTCTCTTTTCTCTTTAATTTTCAGTTCCAGGTCAATATTTCTCTCTTCTCTTAAGAACTTTATGTAGTTTTTTTAATTTTCTATTGCAATTCCCCTTTTCAATTCTCTGTGTTTGCTTGAGAATCAAAGTGTTCTAGACATAGATTGTGAGTAGTTCCATATAACTTATGGATTAGGGTTAGAGATGGGTGTTTTATGATTGCTAGCATGTTGTTTTAGGACTGATAGATCTAATGTCTTCTTCATTTTCATGAACTTAATGCTAGAATAGGATTCGCTAACCTAAACTAGATCTTAGGAATATTTCTGCCCTGAAGGTGTTTGATTTAATTCCTGAAATAGTGAATTTGTTGTTTATGGATCCTATTCAAGAGATTGTTTTAGGACTATATATTGTTTATCATGGAAGTGTGTTTATAACTTTTTGTTCTTACTTTCTTTCAAGGGATTGTTTAGATTGCATGAATAGGAAAGGGTTATCACGCGAGTGGGTTAATTTACAACTGTAATTTCTAGATATAAGACAAGCTTGATTATGTGAATTGAACTATCTGCTAGCATGAAAAGAAATGCCCATTTCGATTGTCCTGGTCCATAGTTTATCTTTATTTATCTGAATTTCCTTCTTCCTCACCTATGCTTACTTTTATTTATTTGTTCATTTATTTTAGTATTCTAGATAGGATTGTTAGTGACATACAACCCCCTATTGATTCCAACCTAGACTTAGCTAAAATTAAATCAAATGACTAGTTCGCTGTCACCACCTGAGTTGGTTCGACATTCTACTTCCACTATATCTACAATGATAGTGGGAATTGCTAACTCATAGCAAAATCCTACTTACCAACTGACGTCGTTGCCAAATCGGGTTTCGTGATAGCTATTAGCTCTTTGTATTTGCTAGGGACTAGGTTTTCTTTTTCTTTTTATTTCCGGTTACTAATTTCTCTACTCTCTCTGTTTTGACTATTCAGGTACACTTGAGGTATAATGATCGAGACTGCTTCGCGTCATCAACATGGGTTTCACTACCACAACACATATGCCATGCAAAACCATCAAGGCTACTCTCCAATTATGCCTCATGTCGTTGACTCTCACTCGCTTGTCCAAGTATATGAAACTAACTGCATGTTGAAGCTGCTCTTGGAAGGACAAGCTGAAAATAAACTCGCATTCAATGCGTTCCGGCAGGAAGTCTACGCGTTCCGGCAGGAAGTCTACGCGTTCCAACAAGACACCAACACCAAGCTCGACGGCATAACCTCCCATGTGGATGTTCTCGACAATCAAATGACCGAACTATGGTCAAACAAGGACTACGTGGACAACCAAGTGGCAAAACTCACAACTCAAATGATCGTTCTCAACAACAAAGTAACCCAACTGGAACACATTTCCAAGATACTCACGATTCAACTACCAAGCAAAGAGGAACCCATTACCGTGGAATATGCCAGCTCCGTCCATACACATGTTCTCATCGCGGACTATAGAAACTGGATAGGGGGTGAGAATTTTGAGTAATGAGGGCCAAAGGAAAGGGAAAGCTGCTAGCGAAAAAGATGCTCATCCAAACGAACAAACCTATGAACCGCCTCTTGATGTGCCTAAACTCCCATTTCCCAGTCGCCACAAGACAGTCACTCAAGCTGACAATGATCTTGACAAATTTGAAGACCCAGGGAGTTTCACTCTCCCTTGTACCTTAGGATCCATTCATTATAATAACTGCTTATGTGATTTAGGTGCAAGTGTCAGCATCATGCCACTGCATATTGCTAAGAAAATCAGTTCTTTTTCCTTTGAACCTTGCAGTATATCTCTGAGACTAGCTGATGAATCTATGCGAAAGCCAGTTGGAATGCTCAAGGATTTCACAGTAAGGATCAGGATGGACAAAATTCCAACAAACTTTGTTGTATTGGAAATGAAGGGAGAGCCTAACAGCCTGGTCATCTTGGGAAGACAATTTCTGGCAACTATTAGGGCGATCATTGATGAAGAAAGGCATTGCTAGCCTGCATCTAGGGAAAGACCGCGTCCGAGTGTATTGCACAACGATGATAGGAAAGAAGGGCGCCTTAACTGGCCAGGTTTTTTGTGCAGAGATTGTAGGTGATCTACCCGATGATCACTTAAAGGAGTCAGCTAAAGACGAGCAAGCTAAAACCAAGGTAAAGAAAAAGGCTAGAAATGGTAAGACTAGTCTCAAAGGGGGCTTGACTGAGCACAAGGTAGAGATGATGAAAGTTGATCATGTTGATAACAATCTACCTGAGAGTAATCTAAAAGAGGAGACAGGCGACCAAGGAACCCTCGCAATGCATCCAGATAGTGGTTGTGTTAGGAATTGTTCCACCAAGGTAGTGAGGAAGAAAGCCATCACCGCTGAGCAGACCCTTGGAGACGAGGTTGAGGATAAGAGTAGCAATGGTAAGTCTAGTCTATCTGAAGAGTGGAATGAGCTCAAGAGAGCAATTCTACAATAATGTTTCAAACCTCAAGACCATTGANATGGAGGACTTCATAGCTCATAGTGTTTCAAACCTCAAGACCATTGAGGAACTCGAAGACAAGTTCACCATGTTTGAGAAAGGTATAAACCACCTTAAGGAGAAAAGAACGTCAAGCTATGCGACGTTAAACATGCTCACTTGGGAGGAAGTTCCATGCTTATCCTTGTACATATCCTTTATAGCTTTATTTTTGTTTTATTTTATTTCATTTCTTTGAACTTAGATATTTTGAATCTGTTCTAGGAGTTTAATGTCTTGTAGGTTATATTCAGATATATAGGTCATCGTTGGCCAATTCACTGATATTGAGATCAGTGCGAAGCAAGGATCGGACAAGAGTTGAAGAATTGGCTGAAATGAGCAGAATTCAGAGTCTGGAGAGACTAGACCGGTCACTACAGTCAATTCTCACCGGTACATACTCAGACGTCATTCCTATAGCGAGTATCGGTCACCACACCGGTCACTGACCGGTACTACTCCGACGAGCAAAATCCCGACATCACACCGGTCACATATACCGGTCAATCTGACTGGTGCAAGGTACCAATCTCACCAATGTCAAATTGCATTTTTATTTACTTATTTTTGTTCCCTTATTCGACTTGGACACACATATACTATGTGATTTAAGTTTGGGGGAGGATCCACCTCTCATCTAATGATAGTTTGCTGTTTTGATTCATGATTGAGTCTCATGCATTGCATTTTCCAGAAAATTTTAAAATTTTTAAAAATAAGCATGTTTTTATTCGGATTTTGCACTTAGATTGCTTTGCATTTTAGCTTAGGATTGAGTCTCATATAGGATGCATTTCATGTTTTTAAGACAAAATTGAAGAGCCCTAGAATTTTTATCATGATCACCTAGTAGTCTTGAAAAATGTTGAAGTTCATAGCATTGGATCATGATGTTTAAAAAGCTAGGTTGTAAGGAATGAGAAGCTTGCTAGCTTATGATTTCTTTCAATTATGATATGAGTCGAATCCTGAACTTTAATTAGCATGATCTTGGTTGCACAATACATGCATGCTCGAACCCCTTTTGCTTCGATTCGCCACCATTGCACAGAAGGATCAACCTGTAAACATACGTGCTGGTATGTTNTGATTTCTTTCAATTATGATATGAGTCGAATCCTGAACTTTAATTAGCATGATCTTGGTTGCACAATACATGCATGCTCGAACCCCTTTTGCTTCGATTCGCCACCATTGCACAGAAGGATCAACCTGTAAACATACGTGCTGGTATGTTTCCTTTGTTTGCAATGTCTGCTAACTGTTTGAATCATCTTTCTCTTCTTATATCACTACTTTCATATATGAATCAAAAAGATGATATATAAAACAATAGAACAGTCATAGTATTTTTTTAACTCCAAAAAACTAAACATTGCTATTACCAGGAATTCCAACTGATATGGTTTTTTGGGGAGAAGTAGTTGTGGAGTCATGTTCGATACAAGGCTTCAACGTTTCCAGACCTGTGAAATCTTCTAAGTCGCTTGGAAAATGGTGTAACGGTTTAACATCCCACCGAGAATAAGGGAGTTAAGATAGCGAACATCGCCTGTGAACGTATTTAGAGTTAGCGTGTTTTTTAAGGCTTTGGACACTCGTTCGAGACTTTCAATATCGGAGAACGCATAATCAACGACACGTAGAGATATTTCTTGGAGAAGATGGTCGGGTAGATTATTAAGAGAAACTCTTTCGGAGAACACTTTGAGAGTTTTTTCCGTTTTGGTGAACACATGATAATGGAGGAAGTTAACAAAGAGAAGAAGAAGTAGAGGGTTTAATGGAAGATGTAATGATTAAATGGGAGCCAGTGAATGACACCTAATGGTAATTTAATTGATATTTTGATTCAAAGGGTGGGACTAGAGTTTTGGTTGGGTAATCCAAACATCGCAATGATGATACAACTAGACTACTACTGTTTGGCGTTGGTTGGTTGAATTACTGAAATCGGTTTTAAATGAGGGGTTGCAATTGATGTAAATGACGGATTTGATACAACACCATATGTTTTAAATGACAGGTTGCAATTTATGAATAGGTTGTAAATTAAAATTATTTTTTTGTTGGTTAAATAATTGTGATACAAACAGCGTAATGATGATACAACTGGACGACTACTGTTTGAGTTATGCATGGAAAATGTGTACAACTGGACTACTATAGTCGATAGAGTTATGCATGGAATATGTGTTTGAGTGAATGATTTAACAAACCAAACTTCCGATTAATAAAGGATGTGGTTGAATTCTTTGTCCGTTTTCTCTTAATAAAGATAAGAAGATGTGCGATTAATGAAGGAAAAGGGATGACTGCTAAATTGGGTTCATTTAATTGATTTGATACAAAACTCTACAAATGAAAAGGGAGGAGTGTTAAATTGGATTATTTAATTGATTTGATATACAACGCTAAAAAGGTATGACTCAAAGGGATGAGTGTTAAATTGGGTTTATAAGTACAACTACAAGTACCACGCCAGTTCATTGTCCTTGCCTCATTATTCCTTCAAAAGGGATAATTTCATTCAAAAAAACTCACGTCAGCTTACTCAAAAAGGATAATTTAAGGAATAAAATAATTCCATATTTCAGGATAATTAAAGCAAATATCAAAATAAATGACGATTATGTTAAATTTGGTTTATGAATTCATGAATTACGTTTAATTAAAGTTTTATGAATACGTGAATGATGATTTCATCAAAGTTTTAATGAAATTGTGAATTTTGTATTTGGTTTATTTTGGTTTCCCATAGAATCTTTCACATTATATGAAACCTTTTACCATCTTATGACTAGAATGATTTCAAACCTTTGAATTATTTGATTATGCAATAATGTTCATACAAAAACATTAGAAATCATGATTAAAATACTAAAACGACGTGGACAACTACAAATTAATAGATTATGAACAGGTTCAACCAAAGATCCTGTAACAAGATCAAAAGACAACTTTTAAGGATTTGGAACTACTCATTTCTTGTAGACAACTATGTTCAGTTATTTGAATTTTTAAAAAATTTCACGTTTCTGCTGGCGGTAATGTTCTTTTTTTTTACGTTGTCTACGTTGTTTATGTCGTATAATGTTTATGTTATTGAATAAAGTTAGTTAATTTTAATGAATATTAGTTTTGAAAATAGGCTCAAATAGAGTACGAATCATTTGGTATCTTTTCACTGCTTTTGTATCATATCAATTTCTTAAATTAGCCCCATTTTCATTAATTGCAACCCTTCGAGCTTCCTTCATAACCCTTCTCTCCTCTTAACCTTATTTAAGAAGTAGTGGTCTTCTTCAACAAAATAAAAATACAGTAAGAATAGCGAGAAGAAATAAAAATCAAACACAGTGAGCATGGCGAACATATTTTATTCTCTCGATAATCTACCCGACAAACTTCTGACCGATATCACCTTATGCGTGACGATGTCGAGCTACAAAGATGGTGCAAAACTCGAGAAGCTATCCCAAGCCTTTAGAAGGCACTAGAAATCTCAACTTGTTTCTGTCTGTTTATTACTCCTAGGTCTAGTTGTTCTAATTGTCCATAATTTCTTGTTTATAGTAGTTATAGTAGCCAGTCGAACATAATTTCCTTTTTTTGTCAATCCTAAGTCGTACATAATTTCCTGTTTATCAATATTCATTTAATTTATTTACATAACATTTATTTATTTACAGAATATTTATTTAATTTATTTGCACATTTGTTAAAGAATATTTATTTAATTTATTTGCACAGTTTTTTATCACATTAATTTAATATACAACCTGCCAACAAGATAAAAATTTAACATCTTCTTCTTCTCTTACGCAATACGGTTTTGTATCAAATCACTTCCATGCATTAACCCACTTTAACAGTAGTCGTTCAGTTGTATCATCATTACACCAAAAGTCCAGTCGCATTAGGTCGTCATTTAAACCCATTTCTCTATTTAAGTTGTCTTCAACAAGAAACATAGTGAAGATGGCGAAAATTGGAATATCTTCTCTGGCTAATTTAACCGACAAACTTTTGGCCTTTAAGCGAAACCCTTCTTTAAGCAAAACCCTTCTTCTTCTCTTACTTAATACAATGTTGTATCAAATTAATTCAATGGTGAATTTAGTCTACAGTAGTATTCTAGTTGTATCAAAAGTCGAGTCTTACCCTTTGATCATTATATCAATACACACCTTTTGCATAACCCAGCCAAATGTATTTCGTTTAATTGAAACCATTCGTAAATTGAAACCCTTTCTTTAATTGAAACAAAGAGTTAGACGAAAGAGACCAAAAAACAGACCAAAAACATAGTGGAGATGACGAACAGAAAGGGATCTTCTCTTGCCAATATAGACTATGTTGGAGCGGCTGTGTTGGAGTTTCTAGCAGGATATGTTCAGAGTGACACGGATTGCACCTGTGTTGAAGACGAGGTGGTTCTGATTATAGACCTCGTTCATGGTTGGTAAGAAGGGGTTGCTCTTCCCCCGGAGCTGGTGGGAGCATTTGACGCAATCGAATACAAACTCAGAATTTCAAATAATCAGGTCACAATTGATGAAAACGGGTCCCAATTCATGCAATCAACTGTATTTATGCAATTAGGTTTGTTTCTGGTTTTATCCAGAATTAATTTATGAAGCGGGTGAGTTACTAGGTTCACCCAGGTTTTGCTCTGTATTATTCAACTTTTGCTTGAACAATTTTGTTTTTCACTATTTTCCCTTATTAAAATAATTGTATTAGAAATCATTTTTAAAAACGGTGGCATTTCAGTACAAAAGTTGCATTTCAGTCGCATTTCAGCCATTCATCCGGCGGAGCTGCATTACTGATGGTCCCAATAAAATTTTTTGTTGTTACACAAAAAATTATAATTATAAATTTAATATATTTTATATTGTATTTATAAAACTTATATAGAGTCAACATTGATAACTTAATTTTTTTTTTTTTCATTTTGGATACAAATTTGGGTTTCTTCTCAATTGATGGCGATGTATGGTTGTTTAGTTATTACGATGAAGTTAATGCCTTTTCAAAATATTGAATATTCAGTGTTGATAACAGATATTTTGCCTTATAGATATAAAACTAAAGAGAAGACTAATATTTGTTTAGTCAAATATAGTATAGTGGTTTTGATAATTAAGTATCGAGATTAAATCGAACCATATTTCGGGGGTTTGATTATACACAAATTTTATAGAGAGAATAGCTAAGTCTAGGTGAAAACGATAGAGATTGTTTTGTCACTAAACAAGTCTAGTTAATTAATACTTAAGAGATGAAATTGAAAATAGAAAGTCAACAAAATCAATTTTATGAAATATAAAGAAGAGACTAAGCGAATGGACTAATGTTATCAACACGGGTGATCTAGTTCNGTTAATTAATACTTAAGAGATGAAATTGAAAATAGAAAGTCAACAAAACCGATTTTATGAAATATAAAGAAGAGATTAAGCGAATGGACTAATGTTATCAACACGGGTGATCTAGTTCTTACACATACTACTCAAAAATAACATATAAGTGTTTATCCTTAATCTAGTAACTATCCTTTTTAGGTAAATCCAATCTCTTGGTATAAACTCCTTTGATAAAACGTGCAAGTGTACAATCCCTTGACTAAATGCATGATTCAACAAGCAATAAACTCTAGTTCATGGAATTACTAAATGATCCTAGCACAATCCCTTGGTTAGGCTTCAAATAGCACTTAAAAGATTCATTCGGGCATTTCATCGAACACCTTCCGGGCGAGAAATGGCTAAGTTCTAGAATTGATTAGTTACTTCCATTCGAGATTTAAACCCATAAATCAAGTGAAGATATGTAGATTACAAGTCATAAATAGTATGTTTAAGCACTAAATCACCCAAATCTACCTAATCCATTCACTTAGCAAAGAGACTACTCGCTAATCATGGAATCAACACTAAGCATAAAGATGATAAACATGATTAGAGAAGATAGATTAGAATACTTCGAAATGATAGCAAACTCAAATTCTTACAAACGTTTTTGAGAAAAATACAAAAACTCCACACACTTTCTAAAAATAGGGTTCCTTCTATTTATAGAACGACCTTTCGCGAGCAATGGTCCCGGTAACAACAAAAGTGACCAGGACCATGGTTCTGGTTTCGACGTAGAGATAGGATCCCGGTCTGGATGGTCGGGATGGTGTTCACTGGGGTGAGACTTCGAGGTTGGACAGAAAGTTTCATCCCGGTCTGGAGTGACCGGGAGCTGCATCGGGATGATGTTCCTGTTTGGATTTGAGGGAGGATCCCGATGTGATTGGTCGGGATGGCTTCACCGAGATCGAAGCTCGGAAACTGACAGAGGGACCTATCCCGGTCTGGTTTGACCGGGATCTTGGCCGGGGTTGATGTTCTGTCTTGGCCGTAGAGAGTGTCACGGTCAGAGTGGTCATGATGGTTGGCTGGGATCGAAGCTTGAAATCTGGTTCTTGTTCTTGATTCGCCTAAGTCTCAAAAAACGCACTACTTCATCCACTTCTTATCCAATGCTTCGTTCACCACCTGAAGCATGATAATACAATGCAAATGGACCTAAAGGATTCTAAATGCATCCTAAACTAATGAAAATGAATCCTAAAACCGAACAAAAACACTACATATCAACTCCCCCAAACTTATCCTTTGCTTGCCCTCAAGCAAAACAAATTCTAAGTAAAGAAGAGAGGTTTGAAAAACGAAAGCCAAGCAATCCAAAGTCCAATGATGAGAGAATTTCCAACTAAGCACAACTACTTGTCTCATCATCAAAACCAATTTGCAATCCTCTATTATTACTAAGCCATGGCAATCCTCTATCAAAACCAATTTGCAATCCTCTATTATTACTTAACCATCATAAGTTGCTTTCCTACATTCATTCAATGATTGAGCGTGAAACATGATCAAAACTAAAACACAAGGTTTCATGTGGTTTGGTTAAAAGGGGACTCCAAGCTAAAGAGAAGGTTCCACACAACATGAGATCGTTTGTAATGCGGTTTCTCTCGCGGAGTGAAGAGATTATAATAAAAGCGAGAAAGACAAAGAGCAATGGGGCATATCCTATTAAGCATCGATCTACCCCCAAACTTCAATCTTAGTCTACCCACTTAACGTCTTCTAAGCTTACACCATTTTCATTTTTCTTCAAGAGATCTTTTCCTTTCGTTCAATACTTGACTCTTCTTATTCCTTTGCATCTTTTCTTCTCCAAGACAATTTTGCTTTTAAAAACTCTTTCTTTCTTTGTAATGCCCTTTTCTTGGAGTAAAATATTATTTTCCTTTTATGCTTTGAGTCATAGCTAATCCATTTTGGTTGTCTCTTTTCATTTTCTTTTGGTGCTATTCTTCTTCTTTCCCTTTTTCCAACCCTCTTCTTTTCATTCTCCTCTATCCAAGCAACCCATCTCAATAGGCAAGAACAACTTAAGCTACCCGTGAACCGAATGATATCATGTCCTAGATATACCCAAACATTTTCCATTTCCATTCCAAGCCTATTCTCCCTAGCTACCTGGATAGATGCTTCTAAATGCCGCTATAAATCTTGCAAGATTTTACAAAATCATCAAACACTAAAGATAGATAGTGAAACTCACAAGTGTTTGGGCCAAGGTAGTAACGGTGAGAGGGAATCATCCTTAAAGTGAGGACGACCAAGCCGGGCTAAAGGTGTTTCGGTTGCGATGCTCAACTTGTGCTTGAAATATTAGAAGCCATAAAACACAAGTGAAGTAGTTTGATCATGTTCATTAGTAAACCAAATTAAAAACTCCAATAATCATGAAAGCAACGTTGGTCTAGCAAGCTTTGATACCAATGACAAAGATTTTTAAGCACTCTAAGGCTATAGACTTTGAGACGCTTCGAGGCTACTAGGCTAGAATCGATGATCGAGGATTTCAAATGCTTTGGTTTCCTTTTGAAAAGTGAAATGCAATGCAATCTACATGTGACTCAATCTTATCTACACATGATATGCAAACTATATGAGAAAACCGGATAGATGAAAATAAAAACAAAGATTTTTTTATTTTTCTTTTTTGATAACAAAGTGAAATGGAAAACAAAATAGAAAACAACATTAGTCCAAAGGTGGTTCCTCCCCCAAACTTAAATGACACCATCTCGGTGGAATCCAAACTCACAGAAAGAACCGAAAATAAAGAAAGTCAACAAAACAAAGAAAGGAAACGTGCTTATGTACATAGGTGGGATGATACCTACATGTAGTAGGCGAACGGATCATACTCCTCATCAGAGTCGTAGGTGGGGTACTCATTGTCAGAAGTACAAGGAGAAGATGATGAGATTGGACGGCGTTGGCGCATCTCAAACGCGGAGGACCTAGGCGGGGTGTTGTCCGTCTCTGAAGAAGCTCGAAGGTGCCAGTAGAGTGTCTAGAATAAGTGTAGACAGGCTTGTTCTTGCTATTATCTCCTTCTTCCAAAGAACTCGTGCGTTCGGTTTTTCCTGTGATCAACTTAGTGAGCTGCTTGAGCTTCTCTTCATAACCCCGGAACTTGTTCTTCACGGAGCGTCTAAACTTCTTCTCCTTACTCTTGCCCTTCTTCACATCTTACACAGTTGAGCAGAGAATTGTGTCCAGATACTTGATCCACTTAAGCTTCTTGTTGTTGGCCACAACCAAGTCTCTAATCTATCCTGGCTCTGAAGGAACAACCAATGGATCAGTATAGTAAAGAGCACTACCATAAACATTGCTCGGAGGACTCTCCCCATAGTTAAAGAGCGGCTCACCCTGCGCGGGCGGCTGAGAACTAGATGGAGGGGCTGATGGAGCAGCGGAGGTGCGAGCAGGAGGATCAATAAGGTTGCTTGGAGCAATGAGAAAATCAATGTTGTCGGTCGACTCACTTCGGTCCGTGAGTGGGCGTCGAGAAAGCGGAGTGTATTTATCTTCACCACCCTCATCGATGAACTGGTAGACAAGGCGTCCTAAGAAAGGATTACCATACAAGAAGTGGCATTTCATGAGATGAGCAGTTGATATAATGGTGACTAAGAAACATGATGGTCCGAGAGATGATGACGGAGAAACATTTCATGATCCGTGTGGATCACAAACTCCTTCGGCCACAAGTNTTAGAAGAATGGCCGTGGCAATTATGAGGATTCAAGAAGACTTGGAAGCCGTAGCTTATCACGCGGATGTTGAAGAGGAAGTCACGATCAACCTTTTCTCCATCCAACCGCATGCCTAAGCGACTTCTTGGATC
>OVAU01000873.1:0-17302 GCA_900406315.1 Biscutella laevigata subsp. laevigata
GACCCTGGTAGATTCTCCAAAAGGCTTTTAAATTGTATTTCATCTTTATACTTAAACCTATATAATATTACAATTGTATGATTGGACTTCATAAAATTATTGAGGAATTTATGTTTTTTATTTATTACAATAATTTAATTATGAAAATCATGAGTTTGAGAAGCGATTTCTATTTTAAGGTAAGATGATTTTAGTATATCTTCTTTTAATTTGTAACATCAAAAACAACTTTTTAAATTTTAGCTATATAAACATAAATCATACAAACTAAATTTATACACTACTAAACAATATTTTGCATTAATATCATTTCAAAAAATATTTAAAATTAATATCAATTTCAAATATACTTAAAAATATAGTGTAACAAAACCCGCCGCGGAAATCATTCTAGTATCTATTTATAAGAAAAATGTGAGTGCTAATGTAATGAGTATTCCAATATCGATATTTGTTGTATAATTAATTAGCTATGAAATAGACCTATAAAACTTGGACCATTTATTAACACAAATATATATTATTGCATAACTATTTGTTTGGTAAAGAAACCGAAACTTGGGCCCACAACTGTCAAATATCAATTTACCAATGCGGTGTTGGTTAATGGGCTTGTAGTTGTAAGCACCGTCACTCGAATTCGAACTGCGTTGAGAGTGGATTTTCATATATTTTTCTCACGACCCCAAGATTAAACTTGGGTTATCAAACCAAAAAACCAAACTATTTGGACAATATTACACTAATCAGCTTAAAGTTGACCAACTCGACCTACGCTTACTCTAATTAACGGTCTACTACGACTTAGATATTGTAAGACAACTCAAATTCATGTAATAAAAAGAGTTAATTAATTTATGTCGTAGGAAGTTTAGGGTTATGCATGATTGCATGTGACCTGATCTCTCATCAATTTTGCCTTAATCATTATTGCTCGATTCCTCAACTACAAAGTCAAACCTTGTTATACTATATATTTATATGAAAGTCATTCATGTATTTACAATTCTAATGTTTTACATTCAATTTTTATAATGATTGAAATTAGAATATAGTTTTAACATATTATAAATCAATAAATATTGAGTGTACAAAAAAATTAATATATTATTTAGATTTAAGCATTATTTTGAAATAAGTTTAATTATTTTAATTAATATTTTGTTTACTTTTTAAAGTGATATAATCATTATTTTGAAGTAACAAAGATAAAAACAATCTCAATATAGACTAAGATATAAAGAAAACGATTACAACAAACAAGAAAGTTATAATTACAAAAGAATACCTCACCCATAAATAAAAAAATTTAAATTAGTACAATTGTATTGACCGTGACCCTAAGATCTAGTTGGACTACACAGAGACAGATTTGTTCTTAGGAATACATTTGTGTCAAGTGATATTATTAGAGTCGTTAATTAACAAATTTTTCTATAACGTATAGATGATTATGTTATAATGATATAGTTTCATGAATAAATTAATATTATGGAATATAAAACTGTCATAAAAAAAACTATGTATAATGTTCTCAGGTATATATGGTATTAATTTGTACTCTAAGAACTAATTTAGTTACTTTAACAATTAATTATGTTATTTAATTTGTTCATTATCTGTTCAATGCTATTTTTAAATTTATATGCAGGATTATGTATTATATGTTTATAAATTATAATTTTAAAATATTTTTAATTTTATAAATTTGTTGATATTTTAATTTTTATGTGTTGTCTAATAAATATTAATAAAACTTTTTAATTTTTTTTATATAATATTGAAACATTATATTTTGTATAAAATAATAATATTAGTTAGTCAACCATTTATACCATTGAATTGGTGATAAATGTTTAAAAAAATGTTTATAGCTAAAAGAAAAATCTTTGATAAAATTTAAAATAAAATCAGAAAACTAATGCAATTCAAATTTCAAATATCATAACAATATTATTTTTGCGTTATCTTGTAGAAATATATAATATTATTTGTGTTTATCATATATATATATAACTGCTTTTAAAAGATTTTCACTTGTTTAAAATCTCTAATAACTAAGATTTTTAATGTAGAGAGACGTAATTTCTGTTGTGTATGGTTTTACGTTCTTTGAACTTCGAATTAAACACGTCATGCATATCTGCATGATGCATATTAAAAATTGGTTCAAAATAAATGGTTTAAAATATAGAAATAAAAATAAATAATTAGAAAACTAAATCAGATTTTGTAATAATATATATATATATATATATATATATATATATATAGAATATATTTTATTATTTAAGTAATATGTATCAGAAGACGAAATATTTTATATCATTAAGATATACAAGAATCTGAATTTGTTATCGGCTGGAAAAGGAAACTAAAAAAGCTATATATTGGATGGAAACTAAGAAATACTAAAATCAGAAAACTAATACAATTAAAATTTCAAATATCTTGTATTTGTGTTTATCATGTATAATATATAGTGTTTATCAGGTAGAATATATAGAATATTATATTTATGTTTATCATATATATAACAAAACGATTTTTAATTTAGAAAGACTTAATTTCTATTGTGTGTGAATTTACGTGATTTCAACTTGGAATTAAACACATCATGCATATATATTATATAATATGATTTAAAATAGATGTGTTATAATCCAAAAATAAAAATAATTACGTAGAAAATTAAATAAGATTTTTTTAAAAATTAAATAAGATTTTGTAACGAAAAAATATATCTTGAATATTTTATTATTATCTGAATTCTTATTTGTATTTATCTGAACTAGTTTGTTATTGTCAAGGAAAAGGAAATAAACAAAAGCTATATATTGTAAACATAAAGCTTAATTCTTCGTTCTCTGACTCTCAAACTCCAATTCGCTTACCCTCCTCTCTCTCTAGAATTCTCTTCTTCCTCAAGCTCTCGCATCTTAAAACCCTACTTGTTTTGGTCTAATGAGAATCAGGAAGCACTTTTCTAAATTCCATTGTCTGGTGGAAGTCGGATATCAATGTCTTCTTAGAGATTTTGGAAGATCCGATTCCGAATCCTCCATGGACAATGATCAAGTCTCTGAAGAAGAAGATGAAGAAGAGGAAGTGGATCTTAGCTTCTTAGATCGAGTTCCTAGGAGAAGAAGATCAGGTGATGTTCCAATAGAAACGCCGGTTTGGCTTGATCAGGTGATGGAGAAACTAGGAGGAGGAGCTTCTAATCCAAAACTGATCTTTGAGAAGACTCTATTCGAAACTGATAGAGATCCATCACAAGGACGTCTCTCTCTTCCTTCTAATCAGCTAATCAGTAATGACTTCTTGACGCGTCAAGAGACTAGAATGATTGAACGAGACATCAATCACACAGGGAAGACTGGTGTGAGAGCGTTAGTTGTGGATCAAAGGGCTAAAAAGTGGGAAGTGATGTTGAAGAGATGGGAATTGAAGAAGAGATCAGGACATGGAAGTTGGAGTTATGTTTTGACTGCTGGTTGGAACAAGATCGTTAAGGATAAAGGATTGAAAGCTGAAGATACATTCAGTATTTGGTCTTTTAGGTGGAGAGGAATCCTTTGTTTTGCTCTTGTTCCTCCTCATCCTTCCACACACAAGAGCTTTAAACTTCCAAGATTATGATCAGTTTCTTTGTGTCTGTTTGAGACTATTTAGTTTCTTGTTTCAGTTTCTTTGATTCGTTTGGTTTCCAAGATATTCTTTTTTGTACAATCAATTCTTTTCTTGGATCATCAATCAAATCTCTGTATTCTCCTAAAACTGTTTTCTGTATTCTCCTTGCGTCAATATCAATAACTTGTTTCTCAAGAAACACGACCTTCTGCATACTAAATAATATCTTCCTTGTCAATATTGTTTCTTGTTTCTCACGTTTCATCTTCTTCTCCTTTGTATATATCAGAGGAAGAGAAGAACGAAGATGGTTTATCCTCTGCAATCATATTCGTGGTTATGATCATGGATTGAAGAGCATTCGATGTTACTATGTTGTATTTTCTGGATGTTTTCGTTATGATTCAGTCAAAGAATATGTGTTTAGATTCTTATCCACTTTAACTTAGAGAAAAAAGACAAAAAGAAACTCAGTTAGGGTTTATTTCAAGATAGATAACTGACTTGCAAACTCTTTTGACTTGTTCTTATCTTCTCCATCTCCGTCTCCTGTTGGTTTTAGTTCTCCAAATTCTTCTCTTAAGCATTCTCTACACAACGTGCAGTTACATTAAACAGAAACAAGACCGAATCGAAAATTAATCATCTAAACATTTCGTGATTTCTTTTGTTTAATCTAATCTTTTTTTTAGTGTTGTTTTTGAAATCAGGAGATATCTAATTTTCCGTCGACATTTAGTTTCGTAGCTGTTTCTTGTATCTCAAAACCGGCTTTAGATGGAAGAAAAAGAGAATAGTAACAAATCAGGAACTGTTAATTAATCCGCAAAGAAGTACTCTCTCCATAAAACCCAGACACGAAGAAAAGAGTTTTATTATGTTTTTGAGGGGTTTAAATAAATTTTTTTTCAACAGACTACAAAAGAAGAAAAAAAAAAGATCAGAAGGGTGAAGGAGGAACGTCGATGGTGGCTCCAGCTTGAATCTGACCCCAACCAATCAAACGCCAATGCTTTTCCACACGTCTACTTAGAGCCACTTTCTCTCCTTTGCTCGTGCAAACCGGTGCTGTCAGTTGAAGTTTAGCCAGATCGTTCTTAACTCCAACAACTTTGGCTCCAGTCGACATGGAACCAATGTTGAGCATTAGAATCTCTCCTTTCGTTAGCTTTGACACTTTCCCTTGTCTCTCTGATCCTTTTGTTCTCACTCCCAACAAACGCCGCAGCAGAAAGAAGTTCACCTACACATTATTTAACATACAACGTCATTAAGTGCTTGGGCAAATTAACCCGAACCAAAGAACCGAATCAAACCTAAATTTCACTATCCAACCGAAGACTGTGAATTACTGATCCTGAGTTTGTTGTTTATACCTCGAGTTCTACAAAGACATCAGGGAGAGAACCGATTTCTCCAAGGACTTGACCAACAAGTCGATCCGCACGAGTAAGAGTTGGGTCCATTGTTGTACCCACTCCTATTAGACCTCCAGGAACAGCAAACTGAAGCTCGTTCTGTTCTGCGTAGAGTGAGATTATGCGGGAGTAAATTGGAGTGCATTTTGGGTTACCACGCTCGTCTTTCACAACGATACCAGGCCGGACTTCGATTAATTGGTTCACTTTCAAAACACCCTACAGTTCAAAATTTAGTTAAGAGACACCGATCTATAAGCTTGATGTAGTTAGAGAGTCTAAGAGAGAAAGAGATATATATACCCGGAGAATACTTCCACCTGCAACTCCACCTTTAATCTCATCAACCTCGAACCCAGGTTTGTTGACATCAAAAGATCGAATCACTATCATATTTGGCGGTGATATAAAATTCCTCTCAGGGATTGGGATCTTCTTGACAATGTACTCGCACACAACATCGATGTTGTATTTCAGTTGTGCTGAGACAGGGACGATAGGAGCACCATCGGCGACAGTGTTCTGCAACACATGATGCGATGAAATTTGAGAACCGTTTTCCCAACCCCTGTTCTTTTAGCTTAACCAAATGATGAAATGGGAATGCAAAAAAAGAAGAAATTCTTAACAGGTAAGATCATCAAACCATTATAAACTTCTGAATTGCCTCGTGCTGATTAATGGCAACGTTCTCTTGAATTAGATCAATCTTGTTCTGAAGGATTATGATATGCTGAAGGCGCATAATCTCAACGGCAGCAAGATGTTCAGAAGTTTGTGGTTGCGGACATGTCTCATTTGCAGCAATTAAAAGTAGTGCACCATCCATGATGGCTGCTCCGTTGAGCATTGTCGCCATGAGAATATCGTGTCCCTGAAGAACAGAAGAATACGTTCAACAAGAATAAAGTAGAGAAAAGAAAAGAAACGCTGGAAGAATCCAACAAATACTTTCCATTAACTCTCTCATTCTAACCCAACTGGATGCGAGACCCAAAAGAATGCCGGAGTAGCACAACAACATCCATAAAATACAATAAAACGCACATCTTATTGACATATGTAATTGTTATATCATGTCAAAAGAGTACTTCAAGAGTAACAGGAGAACCACAAAGCTAATCATACCGGGCAATCCACGAAAGACACGTGCCTCAATAGCTTCATCTTGGCGTTCTCAAATCCAGGGACATCACAATTTGGGTTGTCTTCTTTTCCACTTCCATAGGCCCTAATATAAGAGAAAAGACGATAAGACTCTCAGACAAAACCTTATATATTTAGAAGGTGAAAATAAAAAAAAACACTTTTACAATCAAGAACTGAACTCACTTGTAGCACATTGGTCTAGGGCATTTCTCATCCTCACATTTGTAAATCTTGGCATTGGCATATCCAAGCTTAATGGTAATGTTACGCTCCAATTCATTCTTAAAACGGACAGTCTGCACAAGAGATGGAAATCATACAAAAAGGTACATGGGTATCCAGTTAAAGCTATATGTGCCTCTCGTGACAGAATATAGCATAGAATCAAATCCATTATGTTCATGGAGTTGTATAAAAGGGAGAGCAAAAGAATGAAAAACGCATAGTCACCTGCACACCAGAAATAGCTTTCACAACAGTAGACTTTCCGTGAGCGACATGCCCAATGGTTCCTGAGATATAACACCATCATCTTTAGCTTCTACGCACTGTTAGTTCTTCGATATCAACACAACTTAAAGTCCTTCTTCCGGAAGTTTACCTATATTTATAGTCGCCTGGCGAGAAATGACCTCAGGAGACAAAGGATGTAGCACAGTTACATCCAATTTTGTAAGATCTTGCTCAGCCAAGCCCTTGTTCCGAGACATACTGACAGATTCGAGTGTTGTTTTCCTGCTTTAAGCGGTAGTCAATCAGAACACTAGCAGTATGTTCAAACTACTATGTATGCAAATCATGCGAGTGCGCAAGACAAGACCCTCTCAAACTAGGAATTCTACATAACCACAATCAACTCGATACCAAGATTCCATACATAACAACGAAATTGATTCGATTCTGAATCTAAAAATTTACGATTAGATCCCGAATAATCTAGGTGAAGTTAATACAACAGAACGCGGAAAATCGGATTTATCAATTTCTTGATCGGATTTAACGACGAACTTCGAGATGCAAACAAACCTGAGCGATGCGGAAGAACAAAAGAATGTAGGGAGCTCGAAGATAGAGTGCGAAAGCGGCGGCGCAGGTGGAAGAAGAAGAAGGAAGAACAAATAGCAAATGGTTTTTATCTCAAAGTCCAGAAAGGGTTTGGGTTTCTTAACCTTTTTTCTATTTATTTCTTTTTCTAACATTCAGTTATTTTCTACAAATATCAGTAAATATTCTATATAAAATTTTATTTGAGAAAAACCTCGTAAAAACCATGAACTTGTCTATTTTACCAATTTAAACCATGAACTATCGGTTGATCTATTAAAACTCTCAACTTATGTTGACATTCCATTTTAAACACGAACTTTTGTTGACTGAATCAAATTAGACCCGACGTTAACTTCACTAACATAATATTTAAACGAAGTTTAATGTCACCGTTAAATGAAACGACTTCGTTTTGAGAAAACAACAAGAAATCCCGAAGTTTCAAATTTCGGCTATTTTAACCACGCACTTTCGTTGACTTTCCATTTTAATCACAAACTTTCGTTGATCGGACCAATTTAGACACAACTTTATATTAAATGTTGACGATGATTTATTTGGCCCGATTCGAGTCATTTAAGTTTTTTTTTTTTTTTTTAAATATGATCATTTAAGAATAAATTTTATATTTGTTCGGTTGGGGTTTAGGTTATTCGACTCGATTTGAGGTAATCCAAACCAAGCCGGATAACCCAAACTGAGTCAAATAACCCGAAGCAAACCAAACGGCTATAAAATGTATTCTTGAATGAACATATTTTTAAAAGACCAAACAAAACAAAAACTTGAATAATCCGAACCGAGCCGAATAAATCATCGTCAACCTCTAATACAAAATTGTATCTAAATTAGTTTGGTCAACAAAAGTTTGTGATTAAAATGGAAAGTCAACGAAAGTTCGTGGTTAAAATGGCCGAAATTTGAAACATCGGGATTTTTTTGTTGTTTTCTCAAAACGACGTCGTTTCATTTAACGGTGACATTTAGCTCCGTTTAAATATTCCATTAGTGAAGTTAACGTCGTGTTTAATTTGGTTCAATCAATAAAAATTCAGGCTTAAAATGGAATGTCAACATAAGTTGAAGGTTTTAATGGATCAACCGATAGTTCGTGGTTTAAATTGGCAAAATGGAAAATATTGAAAAATTTCAAAAAAAAAATTGAATTTAGATTAATTATGTACAGCAACAAACAAAGGATCTTTCATCATGCAGTTGAACTTTTAGCCTGATATAAAAGTAAAAACAATTATATAGGGGTTAAATACGTGAAAAACCTTTAAAGTGAGGTCAAAATAATAAATGAATGGATTGGTGAGAATTACAGAGGTTTTGCAAAAAACAACCCCATAAGAAATAAAAATTTACAATTTGGTTCCCATATTCTGTGCGATTGATTCCTCCACCTCAGACTTAAAAAAACAGAGGAAGAGCTTTAAGAACCTGAGCTTCTCAATTCCACGAAACTAGTTCAAGAACACAAAGTCTGGATTTTCCAGAAGCTTTTTGGCGGGTATCACACACGCAAAGTCTTTTTCTTGCATCGAATTTGATATTTCGTCGATTGAAAAGGGAATGCTGCAAGAAATATAACGAGAAAACCAGTTATAGTTCGTCTCTTGCATCCTCTGAGACTTATCCATTACATTATACATTTATACTTATCCAATCTGATCTAGATCCAATTCATGAAGCATTTGCTTGAATATCAAGCGAGATAGTTACCTGGAATTATCATCCAACAAGAAGGAATTTTCTTCTGCATCGTCGGATTCCTCTGTCACGTGTTCACGCATGCTCGATATTACCTGTGAGAGAGGTTTCACACTTTGCCTTTAGCACCTAAAAAGGGTTTGGAATTGATATCAAGATGATAGTAAAGTACCTCTTGAGATACACTTCGGGTGTTGTAGCTGTCGTCCCAATATAATGTGCATATCCTGTAAAGTTGCTGGACACTGAGGATCTGAACAGACAAAGAAACTGAATCAAGAACCGATTGAATTGTGCGCATTGAGGTTTATCATTAGATACTAAATAGGATCTTTACCGGGCAAAGATCATGAACTATATCATCGTATGATACTCTGTACTTCTGGTGGATAACCTGATGAGTACCGAAGAGAAGAATATTATTAGTATGACTAAGTAAGCTATATATTATCAGTTTACAACAAATCCAGGCATGCTTTCAAATCCATTCATTAATTTTTAAGAGATTTCAAGACGAAAGTTATGGATGTAGTCGCAAACCTTCTTTAGAAACAATTTTTTTCTAAAATTTGGTATTTAGAACGTAGGAAAAACATACCAGAAACCCAACAGCTTGTCTGATGTGCTTTAGTTCATCCCAAGATGGCCCAGCATACTACAAAATTGAAAAGAGAACTAGATGATAAATTATGTTTAAAGAAAAATTCTTTCGTAATAAAATCATGAGGTAGGAATATACTTCATTGACTTGGCCGCACCACAACTCTAGCTCCGCTAGTCCAGACTTAACAAATTCTCCATTGCTGAATGTACAGCACTCTTTACGCAAGAGAAGGCTTTTAAGATGTGAAGGAAAAATTGAGTAAGAAAACTAGTGACCATGGTCGAGCTTCCATAAGGAACTTGGGCAACAAAATTAGTTTACTGACATCCAAGTGACAAGTTAGATTTCAATGACCCAATTTGTACTGTGACAAGTATCCATAATAGAGTAAGTAAAACCCATTAGATGTAATTTTCAAGTGTTATTTTACCTGTTAAACAGTTGCACATTGATGAACGAGAAAGTTTGAGCGTGTATATTCTGGATGAGTACCAAGGGAACCTGTACACCAGGAAAAAGATATGAGAACTGGAGGAGTTGAAAGCTGATCATTGTCATATAAGCTTTGCTATTTCCTTACATAATTGTCTTTCAAGCTGGCAAGAAGCGTATTGAGACCATCGACAATGCCCTGCCAGTGTATAGCAGGGGAATCTTTTCCCAGAGACCTACCAGATCTTTGCACCCCTGCCTTTGTAATTCTTGGTGCCTGATGTTCATCATTTGGACAAAACAAAACTTGTTAAAATAGTTTAATACATTTATCATCAAGGAGCAAAAGTGGTCACAACACTACGATGAAACGTAGAGAAGTCAATGAAACCTGAATGCACAGAGAAATTAAAGCTGAGAGTTCTTTCTTCAAGTTATCTCTAATCATCCCAAATATTTTCTCCACATATGCTGCAAGCTGTTGCTTGAAAAGTAAAGCCGGGTACTTTGCCTCTACTGGGCGGATAACCGCAAGAGCTGCAGCTTCAGCCGCAACAGAAAGGTTTGGTGACGAGCGGAAGCTCTGGCAAAACAATAAGAGATAGGACAGTTAAAGTCTTGTCAGTGAAAGTAAAAGATCCGTCAAAAAGCCACACTAACAGAGGTAAAAATACCCGGGCCACTCTTCCAAACAAGGAAGTTGTGACGGGTGGCTTCTTGCTTGCCCTTGCTCCGCTGCCATCAGTCCTGAGACTTTTTTTAAGTAAAAACAGTAGTGCAGATGTGTTTGTCAACCAATATGCCAAATGACTATTGTCATCTTCAGTCTGGATAGAAAAAAACAGTAGAGCGGTTGAAACTTCCAATTTTATAGTTTAGAAACAGACTTGTATTTATCTCCGCAAAATGATCAGTGAGGTGATAGAAGAACATAACAAATTCTAGAATAGTGCCAAATTAGAATGCAATGAAGCTGATCCTGTCCAAGGAAATGTTATAATAAAAATCTCAAATAATGTTTTCTACCCTAGTCCGGGATTAGTAAATATATGCAAGAATCCTCATTTGGGACATAGCAGCATCTTCATAATGCATGCATTCCAATTTACCTCTATCGCGGAACCAATCATCTCAATAAGACGATCAAACACACTAGTCTTCTCTGATTCAAAACTCTTCCAGTAAAGAAGACACTTGTATATTGAAAATGCAGCAACAGGTTTCCCATTACTGAAACCGAGGTTTTCCTTAAGACAGTCGATGAGAGTATCAACATTCTCCTGCATAGGCAGAGAAAACCAGATTAACAGATTACTTGTTAAAACTTTCAGCATATATAGTATAAAGTGATAGGCCCGTACAAGTTGACGTTCTGCAGCAGATTTCCTAGCATTTTCAGCGAACTCAGCTTCCTGGAAAAGTAGAATTCTCGGATGAATGAAATAACAGAAAATGCAAAAGAAAACGAAATGAGAAATCCAAGAGATCAGGAAAGTTGTTTGGAAGAACTACCCTACATTGAACTGGTTTTCCAAGTTTGTACTGTGGTCATTTTCATTCTGCAAATAGGGATTAACAGAAAGTTTAACATCAAGAACAAATAGAAGTTAGTCTCAAAAGCATATATTAGAGTTTTAGAGAAACATTTTCACTTTAATTGTGGTAGTTGGGGGATGCTCTGGTTCAGTTATCACAGGAGTGCTTAAGATTGCTTGCTGACGCATAATTTGTTTCTCAGCTTCCATGTCTGAAATCTTCTCTTCAAGCCTGCAAATGAACATCAGCTAATTGCTTGAACAAGAGAAGTATCTTAAAAGTCAGTGCTAATTGTTAGATTCTTGGAAATGGTACCTCTGCATCGCAGTTTTAAACTTCTCTACTTTAGATTCTGCCTCCAACGCTTGCTTTAGTCTATCCACACTAATTTTAGTTGTCTCCTGAAGTTGTTTTGCCGTCTCATCTATCTTTATTTCCAGCGAACTCACCATCCCCTGCATAAGACAAAAAATAGAAGACCAACACTTTTCAGTAGTCTTTCATTTGGTGGAAGATTCTGTAAACAGAATTATTGTGCATTTTATAATTATCCAGAATTGAAACCCACCTTCAGTTTTTCATTTTCATTTGTGAGTTTCTCCATTAGTTCCTGGTCAACTACACGAACCTCCTTAATAATAGGGGGCACCTCAGAAACTTTCTTTGCAGCTTCACGCTCTTTGATAAGCAATGCCTCAGTTTCTTTGAACTTATTTTGTAATTCTTCTAAAGAAAACTCATACTTCGCATGATCTTTTTTTTTGGCTTCTTCTAGGTCAGTCTGCAGCATTGAAAATGAAGATTCTTAGCAATTTTTATTAGATGCAGGAAATCCATGGAAAGGTCATAGGTCTCTTTTACGAGGAAAGAAAAAGCTCACCCTCATTCGTTTCTCTAACTGGAATCTCCATGTCAGTTCCTCAAGTTGCTTCTCTAGCTTGTTTTTGGCTTCTTGTAGAGCTCCTGTTTCTCGAGCAGCCTGTGTGTAATATGAATTATAGAAATTGTGGTACTAAGAAGTCAACTTCAGAAAATAATTTGTTTTGATCATGTACTACGATCATCAGGAAAAAAGTAACAAAACTAAACAAAGAAATAGACCACATCTCACCATCTTAAGGTTTTTGAGTTCGTTACGCGCAACTTTTCCTCGCCATGCACATTGTGTCCTGATGGCTGCTTTCTTTAGTTTTCTGTAATGCAGTCGAGCCAAGTATACACGACACCGGCTCTGTAATATAAAATACGTGTTATCACGATTAGAACGCCACACAGAGAAAAACCATGACTTCCGTTTCAGACTAATGAGGCATTGCAATAATCCATGAGCAGTGAAATTTGATAGCACCATACTTCAGTAATCTAAATACATCATACCTGGACTATTGTTGCAGCTTTAGTCTGCCTTCTGAAACACAGTTCCTTTCGGGAAACCATGCCACGCATACCTGCTTGAATTGAAATAGTCGCAGAAAATATATCAGTGTAAGCTTTCCTTGCAAGAAATTTCCGCGAGTCTCTCTGAATTTTCAAAGCAGCAGCTTCCATGCGCATGCCTTCATATATACTTCTAGCAAGATAACCTGGACAATAAGTGAAGAGTTTGCAAAGAGTTTTCGAAGAAGATTCAAGAATAAAAACAAACAAGAAGAAGCCAATCTACAGTCTTGAAGAGAGAAATAGGCTACTGATTAAGCAAGTTGATGAATACCTCTGCAAACTGCCTGGACTTGCGTAGCAGAAATACGCAACTGGGTAAAAGTTTTCTGCGCGAGATATGATCGTACTTTTCTCTGGATAATGCTTGCCGATCTTCCCAGAATTTCAGTTCTTCGAGTATCCAAATCTGCCATTTGTCCAGCCCTAAGAAATACTTTTGACTTACCAATCTACAAAAATAAACCCTTCCAATCTCAGGTAACCCATCATAGAAGCAGCCTGAAGAAACTAACATATTCTGGTGATTAAAGAAATTACCTGATATCCTTCAAGTCCCGCCTTATCAAGAAGCTTTTTGCAAGCAGCTGGCTCATCGGAACTAATGTGTATAAAAAAAGAGAGGAGCCAGTAAGATAGGTCACATAAAATAATCTCGCACTGAAGGATATCCGAGGAGAAAGAGACATCTTACTTCTTGTCCAAAGCTTGTGGAGCAAGAATAGCAAATCTGTTCAAGAACTCGCCAAAGTGCTTCCTAGTAGGATAGCCTGCACAACTAATCCGGATTGCCTCCATTACTCCCTGAGGTCAGAAAAACACCCAAAAAGATTAATCATTTTTTGACATTACTAATATTAACGAGTAGCTTGACATAAGAAGTTAGTTGTACCCCGCAACGTAATTGCTGTAGAACATTTTGGTTCTCGAAGATTCCAGGCTTCAGAAGATTATTAGGCTTAATACATCGGATATAATGTGGTTCCGTGGTATTGAGAATCTCAAGCAATGATACCAATTGTTGCTGCAAAGAAGCACACACATAAAATCTGTAACCTTAAGAAAAACAGATTAAAACATGCTAAGGTGAAAGTGGACACGAAAACCATACTCACCTTGAAACGAGTACCGATAGAGGAGAATTTTGATTGTTTAGATTCATCAGCCAATGGTGGGAACAGATTTCCAACAAAGGAACATGTAGAAGCATTTAACAATGCTTGATGCTCAGCAATTACATAATCCTTGTTCTTGTCTAGGAAAAATTCTGTCTGATACGTGACCTGAAACAATACCATCATAGTTGGTAAACAATATCTTTTCACAATCACGTCAACCAATGGGCGCAGTTGATAGCAAAAGATGCTCACATCACCAGCATAATGACAAATTGTGAAGTCGCTGCGAGCCAATTTTGGCTTGGCAAAGCGCTTGTTGTTTTTGTATGTCTGGTATAGCTTCTGAGCAAATGTCTCGTGTGTTGATCTAGGAAACATGCTGCACAATGAAAGCCTCACTTCAACTACATTTCTTTCCTAAAAAAGTTTGGCAAGATGAACTAAAGAACGCAATAAGAAACCTAGACTGGATTTCAAACTCACCAAGCTTCATCTAGAAGAGCAATAATACCTCCGGGTTTCTGAAGGTAAAAAACAAACACCAACAATGAGAAACTAATGCTTTAAGAGTCATAACGAGTCAGATTAGCTATCACAACTATGGTTCGGAAATTTTTCTTTATGGTATGAAAACAATTTGGGAAGGATTTTGAAGCTTAGGAGCATCATAAAACATGGTCGTTGCATTTTCAAAAATAACTGTGCATGAATGAAAATATGGATATTATCACAGGAAACCTTTTCTATTAGGTCCAAAATATCTTGATTGTCTACAAACTCAATATAACTCCAGTTGATTTTCTCCTTTTTATACTCCTCTTGCTCCATTTTAAAGACGTGCTGCATAATACCATGTGATACAAGTTATAAAAACTGCAGAAATGCAGAAGGCCAAAAATGAAGAGAAAGAAAGGGCTATATGATCAAAACCTGGTTAAAGTGCTGCTGAAGTTTCTCATTAGTCAAATTGATGCAAAATTGCTCAAAACTGCAAATGTACTTGCATCAGTTAGCATCAGGACAAAGAAAAACGACAAACCAGAATTTAGAATCTAACATGATGATACATTATTCGACGGTCACATGGCGAATATTTTTCCTACATATAAGTTTCATCCGTTGTATATTCTATTTATCTAACAATACTACTTTTCAAACAAAGTTCAGAAGTATAAACTCATAAGTACAACAACAATAGGAATACAAAATATCAACCGTCCACGTTAGAAACAGCACTGCCCTGACGACGAAAGGTCAGACCAATACAGAACAGTATGTAAAAGCAACCACATGAGACAATTTGAAACTTCCATATCCTAAGTTGAACTATCAGAATTTTCAATTTTTGTTGACCTGTTTTTGGTACGAAACCCTTCTATTCAATATGAAAACAACAGGCATACCAGTTAATCACCTGTTTGTCTTGAAACTCTCGAATCCATAAATATCAAGAACACCAATCAAGTACTTCGACTCAGGATCTTGACCAATTGAACTATTAATCTTGTCGACGAGCCTGCATAAACAGAATATAACAGTTCTACTAAAATATAGCTCAAAATTATTCTTTGAAGAGAAGTAGTTACTGAGAATATCTTAGTCAAATGGGAGAAACTCACCAGTCAAACAACCTTGAGTACATGATTTTAGCCAAAGCATCTCTGCTCAGAGTAGCAGCTTCTGGATCGAGAGTTTTTGTGATGGTTTCATCACGGGTCACCATGATGCGCTTGCATAGAGAATCCTCTAGTGACTTTTCATCACACCTGGAAAAAGAAGTTAATGTGAAACCCACTTCAGTCACATACAGAGCAAAACCCACTTCAGACTACGAGTCAAGCCATTTACATAAGAAGCTCGGCGGCCGTTCGCAAATGAAACCAAGATTTTTCATCTCTGGGGATTGATGAATCAACCTCAGTTCCTTTTGAAAATTCAATATTCCCCAGATGCAGAATGGAGGCCACAACACGGAAAATTGCATCCTGTAAACATACCGAAAATGTTAAGAAGTTGCTAACTATGATAATTTAGCAACTTTCACTCAATTCAACTGATGGAGTAACCTGCTCTTCAGAACTGATCCCGACGACATCCATAGCCTTTCTTGTTGCATGATATTCCTCTGCATCATTCATGCCATCCAGTGCAATGCACTTAGATTGATTGAGATAATGGTATGTCTTGGGATCAGCAAGTTTGAACTTCTTAACATCCTGACAGTCGAAAAGATTTTGTACATTCAAATGGCGTGAATCAGTAGCTACTTCCATTATCTCAATCAATTACTACTTTATTTTGGTCTGAAACTTACTTCTTCTGGTGCAGCACAAAGCATGTAGAAACAATGATAGTTTCTTTCGGGATCAGACACCTGGCAAACACGCGATCTTTCTAACAAATAAGTTCTTATAGCAGCTCCAGATATCCTCCCCGATTGGTCAAACTGAATCTCCACGAACTTACCAAACCGACTACAAAGTGCACAAACGAAAAATTTAAAACCCTACACACAAAAAGCAAGTAATGTAACTGAAAGTGTAAGAAGAAGTAAGAGGAAACCTCCTTACCTGGAATTGTTGTTCCTAACAGTCTTTGCATTTCCAAATGCTTCTAAGACAGGATTCGACTGTATGAAACGTAAATATAAGCGGTAAGAAACAGACCAAAGTAGAAAACAGGAACGAAAACTAGTCTAATCGAAGGGAATGTATCTATATATATATATATATATACACATATCACTGAACGTGGCCTACTAGGCCACTAGAATCACTTTTCTGAAGTTTTGGTATAATTATTGACTCCGACTCAGAGTCTGATAACTGATAACACAAAGCTCTGGATCTTCTCTAGAAATATGAATATTAAAACATCTATAAAACTATCTTTTCACCTCCAACACTTTCTGCTCAACACTCCTTCCCTCGGCGGCAGCTCTCCCTCCCATATAAGCAAGATATCTCATGAGCAACTTTGTGCTTTCGGTTTTACCAGCGCCACTTTCACCACTAACCAGGATAGATTGACTTACTCCTTCATTAACCATCTGTCTGTTATATAATAAAACATACAAACAGGTCGATTACAAAAAAAGAACAATAGAAAAAGCAAAACAATGTTCGACGAGCATGCGCTACATTACCTATATGCAGCATCTGCAACGGCAAAAGGATGTGGACTAAGCTCACCAAGGGAAGCACCTTTATATTCAG
>OVAU01000875.1:0-17294 GCA_900406315.1 Biscutella laevigata subsp. laevigata
TTAAATAATATTATAGAGATTTTGAAGGATAAAGCGTGGGCTTGAGAATGTTGCTAACAATGCGCGAAGGCATATCGTAGATGTGGGACCTACTTTCCGACCGTGATGATTCTTCTTTTTCTCCCGTCGCCGTTAATTTAGCTTCAAAGTGTCATTAGTTTATCCTTAATCTATGTTTATAATTATTTCCTAATATTATTTTTTTAAAAATCTTTAAACGATTAGTTTTTTCTCAGGAGAACTTATAATTGAGTTTTTTTGATAAAATGTAAGGAGAACTTATAATTGAATAAGAACTTTGCATGCTACGATTTAAATTCATTAATCTGCTAATACAATATTTCATATGACTTTTACATATAAATTTGATATATTATACATATTTTCATTTATTAATTTTAAGATAATGTAAATAGAAATTTTAATTATAAAATACTTGTAGATTAATGTTCAGTTTTACTTAGTGTCGATGCATTTCACATTTAATCACATAGTTAAACGGATAATGATTCCTAATTTTATCTTTATCTTAGCAAAAAAAAAAAAAAAAAAATTTTTTTTNTTTTTTTTTTTTTTAAAAAAAAAAAAAAAAAAAAAAAATTCTATTTCATTTATTAAATCATTTTAATAAAAATTTCATATCTCTTCTTATTTTTCCTTTACCTTCCCTTCTCTGCTTGTGAGCATCAATAGAAGAAAAAAAAAAGTTTCCTCGATTTGTTGATCTGCCGCTGGTTTCGATCTCTTTCCAAAGATCTCGAGTGAGATTGAGAGATGCATTGAATAAAGGTCGAGGCTTTTTGTCTTTAGTTTTCCTGTTCGAGCTTACAGTAAACGTGAAAAAAAACAAAACAAAAAATCTCGAGATGTGCTGAGCTCATGTTGGGATTCTCTGGTTGATTGGTTTTGTCGGTAGGGGTTCTTTCTTTTCTCTTTTGATTATCAATTTCTGCGAGGACTTAGCTTCGGAGATGAGTGGGTGTTTGCCTTGCTTTGGATCTTCTGCTAAGGACCATACTGCGAAAGATTCGGTGAAGAAGGAAGTTTCTACTAAAGACGGCTCAGTTACTCAGTCTCACCATGGCAGCTTAGGTGATATCATTGAACTTTTCGATTTATACTCTGGGATCTGTTGAGTTTTTGTGTCCTAGATCGATTTTAGTTTGTGGGTTCTTATTAAGTTTCTATCTTCGGCTCTAATTTGGAAAGAAATGTTGTTGTTACTGATCTAATTCATCTGCGACTATGGATCTGATGTGTTTTCGGAGCATTGATTCTAGTTAGTAGTTACCATACGGTTTAGCTCCAAATCGTGGTTTGTGTGAATGGTGTTTAGTTCTCTAGATATGGAATGCACTTAGGAGTTCCCAAAGTAGATTTCTCAATGCTATTCAAACAAACATTCTATATAAAAACGTTAGCTCTAGGGTTTCAGAAATGAAGAAATATCGATAAGGATGTCCTGTAGTCCTAGACATCAATGAATTGTTGTTTCCTGTTGATTGAAACTGAATGCAGAAGCCCTTCTTTAGGATTTAGGTGATAGTGACTTTTCGAATTTGGAAATACATTTCTTCTGTTCTCTTCTTAGTAGTACTAACATTTCCTTTTTTTCTTTGTAGACAAATCAAAGTCTCGAAGAGGTCCTGAACATAAGAAAGAGCTAACCACTCCAAAAGAAGGACCAACCGCTCATATAGCTGCACAAACGTTTACTTTCCGAGAGTTAGCTGCCGCCACTAAAAACTTTCGACCTGAATGTCTTCTTGGGGAAGGAGGTTTCGGACGAGTTTACAAAGGTCGTCTAGAGAGCACTGGACAGGTGAAGTTCTTGAAATCAATCAACAGAATCATCTTTTTGTTTCCTCATAACCAAAACTGTCGTCTAAATTTATTTTGCAGATAGTAGCTGTTAAACAGCTAGATCGAAATGGTCTACAAGGAAACAGAGAATTTCTTGTAGAGGTTCTTATGCTGAGCCTTCTGCATCATACCAATCTTGTGAATTTGATTGGTTATTGTGCTGATGGGGACCAGCGTCTTCTTGTATATGAGTATATGCCACTAGGATCGTTGGAGGATCATTTACACGGTAAGTCTATCCTAATTTCCCCGCTCTTAAGTTGGAAACACATATGTAATCAGTACATGGTTGAATTCTTTTCCATAAGGTAAGAAATATTAGCAGTTTTGTTTGTAAACTACCATATACAGAAACTGCAAGACACTGGCTAGTGTTTTCAAAGAAGGATGCTTTGTTATTGTGTTGGAAACATTAGGAAATTCTTTAGCTTTTCTTAATCTGTTTCTCGAAAGCTAGTTGTGGTAATTAGAATTTTGGTATTTCAGATCTTCCACCGGATAAAGAGCCTCTAGCCTGGAACACGAGAATGGCCATAGCAGCAGGAGCAGCGAAGGGACTGGAGTATTTGCACGATAAGGCAAACCCGCCAGTGATATACAGAGACTTGAAATCATCCAACATTCTTCTCGGCGATGGCTATCACCCAAAATTATCTGATTTCGGGTTGGCTAAGTTAGGTCCCGTGGGTGATAAGACACACGTGTCAACCCGGGTGATGGGTACATATGGTTATTGTGCACCAGAATACGCCATGACCGGGCAACTCACTTTGAAATCCGATGTTTATAGCTTTGGAGTTGTGTTTCTCGAGCTCATCACAGGTCGGAAAGCGATTGACAATGCTCGAGCACCAGGAGAGCACAACCTCGTCGCATGGGTATGTTTAAACTTTAAAGTCTCAAATTTTATACATATCACTTAAAAGAGAAAAATCTCGGCATTTTTTGCGCTTTTGATGTGATATCCACTTACTAGATCTTCTAAGTCTTTACTTACTTGAACCATTGGGGATTCTCTTTCAATTCTTGGTCTTTGCTTGGTTACACAGGCTAGGCCGTTGTTCAAAGATCGTAGNTAAGTCTTTACTTACTTGAACCATTGGGGATTCTCTTTCAATTCTTGGTTACACAGGCTAGGCCGTTGTTCAAAGATCGTAGGAAGTTTCCAAAGATGGCAGATCCATCGCTGCAAGGGCGGTATCCAATGCGAGGTCTATATCAAGCACTTGCGGTTGCAGCAATGTGCTTACAGGAACAAGCAGCGACAAGACCACTGATTGGAGACGTGGTGACAGCTCTAACTTACTTAGCTTCCCAAACGTTTGACCCAAACGCTTCAAGCGGTCAAAACAGTAGAAGCAGTGGTGGGCCGCCTTATATTAGGACGAGGGATGAACGAAGAAGCCTGGGGGATGGGAGTAGCTTGGATAGTCCTGCAGAGACTCGAAGTCGGTTAGGGTCACCTGCGACACACAAGAACTCTCCTGATTACAGAAGAAGGGATATGGTGAGGGAAGTGAATGCAGGATCAGAGGGAGGGAGTGAGACAGGAGGCGGGTCAGGGAGAAAATGGGGACTAAGCGATATGGAAGGGACGGAATCACAGAAAGGTAGTCCGGCAAGTGTTGGGAGAGCAACGAGAGGAACTCCGAGGAACCGGGATTTAGATAGAGAGAGAGCGGTGGCGGAAGCAAAGGTGTGGGGAGAGAATTGGAGGGAGAGGAAGAGAGCTACCAATGGACCGGACAGCTTCGATAGTACAAATGACTGAAACGGCTTTATGTTGGAAAGGATAGAACATTAGTCTTTGTGCCAAGAGGCAATGGGGAGAGTCAGAGCTTTGGGGTTATTTTGAACATTTGTAGAGTCAGGTCGGTCAGTTGTCGGATTTGATGTCTGAGTCGAGAGAGGGACTCTTCAATATTGTGGTTGAAGCTCAAGAAAATATGATGAGTAGAGTGAAACTGGGGGATTAGAAGGGGAAGGAAAAAGCTTATTCAAGTAATGTTTTTGGGTTTTTTTAGATGGGTTGTTGTATATGTAATATGAAAGGGAGAAATTGAGTCTATTTTTATATTTTCTTTTTTTTGTACTCTGTTTAAAGTCTCTTATGTGTATGATTCGAGTCGGAAAAAGAGAGAAAAAAAGTCTTTTACCATCTAAGCCGGCTTCTTTCTGTTGTCCCTCCTGGTGGGAACTTAAGGAGAGACTTGTAATCTTGTTCAATTANAGTCTATTTTTATATTTTCTTTTTTTTTGTACTCTGTTTAAAGTCTCTTATGTGTATGATTCGAGTCGGAAAAAGAAAGAAAAAAAGTCTTTTACCATCTAAGCCGGCTTCTTTCTGTTGTCCCTCCTGGTGGGAACTTAAGGAGAGACTTGTAATCTTGTTCAATTCTAACCTCAAAAGCAGATTTCAGATGTACTCAAGAACCAACACTAAGGCTAGAACTACGAATGTGTTGCATGTCTATAGTTAATTCTACAAAATTATAAATTAATGAAAATAACAGAGAATGGTAGAAAACATCATTCTGTTTGAGATATCAAAATATGAGTTTGGCCCTACAATCAATTCTCTGATTTGGAATCATACCTAAAAGTACTTTAATATTGCATTAGCCGAAAGGATTCATCCAAGGTCTCCTTATTTCCTACGCTTTCCCTGCAGAGACATGAAATTTTGAGTCCGGATCAGAACTCAACGGAACTTAACAAACATATATTCTGGATATGATTTTGCGTACCGAGCTCACAAAATCATCCATTGACAGCTGCTTTCGTTTCTTCAAAGATGAAGGGGTCTCACTTGTTTGCCTGCCCAATGCTCGCTTTGATGGCGTTGCAGTCTGAAAACAATTTACATAACAGATAATGAGATATAACCGTTCCTCACCATTAACCAAACAACAAAGTTTGACTGTGAAAATGTTAACAATTTAAGATCTTCCTTCAAGTACCTTTGCAAGTTTCTTCTCTTTACGGGCTTGCCTCTCTCTTTCATCATACTCTTGGTTCTCTTTCTCAATCAGCCGGACCAGTGTGTCGCATCTCCTTGCAAGTTCCTGAGCTGTACGAGATTTTACAAACCAGTCGAACTTGAACGAGGGGGATGTCCGAAACTCCGTCTTTAGCTCGTCCCAGTTTCCATACCCAAGTTTATGGACCATGCATATCTGTTAATCAAAATTTTCTCAGGTCAATGTCATTTACGAATGAAGGAATGTGAAATCTCACAGCAGAGTTTCAAACAGAGAAGGATTAAAAGATGTCAGACCATGAAACGGTCACAGTCTTCATTGTACAGCTTCCCTTTGTTCTGACCATACTGAATCTTTAGTTCCAGCCACGGGTTCCTGTAGCGATCCAACTTCTTCCCAATAGCTTTCATGATTTCATCTTTTCTGAAGATTCTTGCTTCCCCTTTTTCAATATTCTTGATGATTCTATCGTAATCTACAAATTTTAGAAGGTAAAAGAGGATAATTAGTGTAAGATTCCTTTGCAAGGCAAGACATCCTACCTTATAGTGCAGAGTGCAGACACTCATAAACTTAATAATTGAAAGTTCAGTACCATTCAGCTCCATGAATCGCTCTTTGAAAACTTCAGCATATTGCTCAACCTCTTCCTCTGTTTTCCCTTCCATCTCAGAGGCAATACTTTTTATGTCGTCACGGCCATACTTCTCACAAGCCCTAATGAAGGCATTGAAGTCTCTTCTGCTCCATGCTGAGAAACCCTGAAAAATGATCCAACAATATTCGATTATACAAAGCCCATCCAAACAAATGGCAACCCACGTTAGCATCAAAAGTGTCAGATACCTCTTCCAACAATTGCTCTTTTTCTTCTGCTTCCTCAACAGTTAAGGGATCTCCAACTTCTGCGGAAGTATTTCTTAATCAGTAATAGGTTCAGTGGGAAAAATGTAAGAAAGGAGGGCAGATTGAGAAACCAAACTTGACCTTGAGGTTCATCGACTTCAGTTGTGTCTTTCATCTGAATTTTCTGATGTGTTTGCTGAAAATAGTGAAAAAACTTATCAGAGACAAAGGTTCTAAATATTACATAATAAGTTATTAACTTATTCTCAAATATACACCCCACCATAAGGTATCGCACTTCCTTTTCATACAGCTCAGTCAATCTTTGATTGTTAAAGAACTGGAAATCATGCCTGTGGGATGGAAAGAAATTAGATGTATATGAATTTTTCTATCACGCATAAATGCTAAATGCAGAATAGAGAAGATTGAGGTACTCACAACTGGGGCATACGTGGAATTCTAGGCTCTTTAGGTTTAGCTGGAGCACCTTGTCTCAATGTTTGCTTGAAGTATTCAGTTTCAGAGTAGCTAAAGGGTGGGTAGATAAAAGTAAAATTTTGAGGTGAGATGTTGTTGAAGAAGACAGAATAGACCACGTAATGAACAAAGTAGAAGTAACATTTACTTGCGCTTTCTCTCTCTTTTTGGTGGATCATTCCAATTATCACTTACTATCTTCTTAAAATCAAGCTTGTTCTCATCCTACCAAACAATAGTAGAACAGAATTCAATTAATAAATCTCCGAAAGAGTGAAAGAGCGTAGCCCAATATGGGTTAAACATTTCCTAGAACTGCAATTAATTATTCAAGCGTACCTTACTGTCATCGTCAAAATCATACAAGTCAGCACCTGCAACAAACCCAAAATTAGATTATTCGGATCTCCCATGACTCATGGGCTCATGCAAGGGTGTTACCATCAAAAACAGGAAATGTAAAAAATGACACGCTTACTGTCATCCATTTTAAATTGTATTGCATCTTCAGTGAATTTCTTCATCTTCGCATCTAGTTCAGCCGTTGCCTCTTCTCCTTTGGCAATAATTCTGTCAATATCCTCATCCGTAATTGTGCTATCTTTAGAACTAAACACCATTTCAGCACCATATCTCACCATTTGGAGTAACTCATCCTTATTAACAGCTGCAAAGCAAAGAAGAAAACAAATCTATAAGCGACAAAAAAATATCTAAGAGATAAACCAATGTCTTGGCCAGAAAAAATAAGAGACAAACCAATGCATTTTACAATCTCTGTACACAAACACTTACTTTTTTGTTCTGCCAATCGGCCTTGCTGAATTACCAGAGCATCAAGTGCCAGTTTCTTGTAAGCTCTCTCAATCACTTTCGCCTCAATAGCATTCTGTAAATGACCAATACAGATATAGTTTCTTAAGTTCTCAACGTTTTTCTTACTTACTACACATGGGTAGAAGTTTAACCTCGGTGCAGAACCGGAACACTTGAACTTCTTTCTTTTGACCAATCCTATGTGCTCGATCTTGAGCTTGCAAGTCAACTTGGGGGTTCCTGCCAGACCCCACCCATCTGATTAAGCATGAAGAAAATAATCATATGGAAAATAAAAGAGCCTTACCAGTCGCTGTCATAAAGAATCACAACATCTGCAGTAGCAAGATTGATACCAAGCCCTCCAGCTCTAGTAGATAACAAGAAAACAAATTTCTCACTTCCTGGCTTGTTGTAGGCTTCTATGGAAGCATCTCGTTCGTCACCACCGGTATTTCCATCAATACGGCAGTACTGGTAGCCGCGATAAATCAAATAATCCTCAAGAATATCCAAAAGCCTTGTCATCTGATATAGATTATCAAAATTATTAGAACAAACACAAGGAATCAAGAAGGATAGCACTCAAAAAAGGAAACAAAGAAAGGAACCATTTTTTCCAGTTAATATTTTACCTGAGAAAATATCAGGACCCTGGAATCACGTTCCTTCAACTTAGGTAGCAATTTATCTAAGAGAACCATCTTGCCTATAAACGAAATAATGTAATTAAGATACCACAGATATCTGGAAGATCTAATTTGAATGTAAGTTTTACCTGCATTTGTTACAAGGTGATCTCCTGTGGTATAGGGGGGACCAGGCTCGGCACCCTGGAACAGATAAGGGTGATTGCAGCATTTGCGCAATTGCATTGCTATGTTCAACAAACGTTTGCGTTCCCCACCACCATTAATCACTTCAAGATCCTTCTGTAGTAAAGCCTTGTAGTACTGTTTTTGCATCTGAGACATGCCAACTTTGAGTATCGTTTCCTTCTTTGGAGGTAAGCCTTTCTCTACATCCGATTTCAACCTCCGAAGAAGAAATGGTCGGAGAACCTAAAAAGATAGTGTGGTAAATGATTAGTATAACTGAGAGAATAAATTAGACAACCACGAGTACATACCCTATGAAGTTGTTCAACAACTTCCTGCTGGTCATTTTCACCAGAAATCTGAAACCACTCGTCAAAAGTCTCTGCTGAACTAAAAACCTCGGGCAGAAGAAAGTTGAGAAGAGCCCACAATTCATGAAGATTGTTCTGTATAAGAAACCAACATGAGATATATCAAACATAACATTACTGTCTACCACAAACCCAATATTAAAGATACTCAGAAGTATGTACAAAGAATGTAAAATCAAAACAGCTATGTTCCAACAGACTCGTGGAAAAAATAGTTCCAACATAGGTCAGAAGCAAGAAAAAATAGAAATCTAAGCAATTCTAAATCATGAGACTGAAGAAAAACCTGAAGGGGGGTTCCTGTGATGAGAAGCCGATAATTGGTGTTAAAAAGTCTCATGGTCTTTGAAAGGAGTGAATTCTCATTCTTGATTCGATGTGCTTCATCTATGATTATATAACGCCAGCTAAAACGGCGCAATGCTGTCTTTTCTTTGATGGCCATCTCAAAGCTTGTAACACAAACATCGAATTTCCCCGCAACTAGCAGTTCATCACGGATGTATCTCTGCATTATTTAAGATATGTTTCAGAATCCTAGTGGGCACATACAGATACAACCATTCCAGTGCAGATCATTTGTGACCTACCCTTTCCTCAGG
This sequence comes from Biscutella laevigata subsp. laevigata, assembly GCA_900406315.1. Classification (NCBI taxonomy): domain Eukaryota; kingdom Viridiplantae; phylum Streptophyta; class Magnoliopsida; order Brassicales; family Brassicaceae; genus Biscutella; species Biscutella laevigata. Next base: position 8,778 of record OVAU01000875.1, read on the forward strand.
ATTGCCGAGGAATTTCACAGCACGCAGGGCAGGACAAAATCGGCGGATTTCATTCATCCAGTTACCAAGGGTTGATTTTGGAGAAACAACCATATGAGGGCCACTAATTCCCTTGTACTCATGCAGGTAAGCCAACAAAGAAATAGTTTGAAGTGTCTTCCCCAGACCCTAGAGAGCGGAGCCAATATGATATAAATAATAATATCAGAGAAATGAGAGCTGATAAAAACATTATTTTATGCTTGGATATCCAGTGATTTACCATTTCATCTGCAAGAATTCCATTTATGCCATTCTCATATAACCGAATGAGCCAGTTTAAACCAGCTAATTGGTAATCTCTCATTTTCCCCTGAATACCTGCAATATGAAGCGTATAGAGATCAGATCTCTAAAATCTACAGAATTTATGCAGTACCACCTAGAATTTGTGAGATCACAACTGAGGGAATACATTAATCAACAGTACACATCAGGGAAGTGGACGTAAGGTGTCACATCATACTATAACTACTGGTCATAATAGGACTTGACGAAATATGTGCCATTTCTATATAAAAGGAGAAAATATACAGGTACTTACAAGCGGGCTGTGTTAACAACCGTGTGCTTCCAGATCCAGGTACACCACCCTCTTCGTCCTTTAAACACTCTTCATCTTCCTGTTCTTCAGTTAGTTTAGAAGCATGTCGACCCCTGAAGATAAAGTGAAACCCAATAAATCAAGCCTTGGGACTGGGTAGTTATCATTTTCATGAAACTGCAATTAAATGACCAAATTCATTGTGAGATCAGTTACACGCAAGACTCAACACACCTTCCTTTCCCCTTTTTCTGGGATGGAGACGGGTCAGCTTTAGCAAAATGTGCAAATAACTCAGTTNTTAAATGACCAAATTCATTGTGAGATCAGTTACACGCAAGACTCAACACACCTTCCTTTCCCCTTTTTCTGGGACGGAGACGGGTCAGCTTTAGCAAAATGTGCAAATAACTCAGTTTGCTGCAGAAGATACTTCAGTCTCCCCTTTCCCTTATTGTTCTACAAGCATATGAAGATATAAATTTTCAATACCTCTGGATATAATACAAGCGGCCGACCTTACAGTCTTGACTAGCTTACCATATCTGCATCGATGGAAGAATTTTGGGCGTCTAAAATTTCTTGAATTTTCTGCTTCTTCATCTTCTGCATCTCTTTAAGTCTGGCCTTCTCACGTTTGCTAATTTCAGCTTTTCCCCCAACTTTTCCATCCTAAATATCATCATCAAACAATGAGTCACACCAAATGGAAGTACCACCATAATGAGCGACCATGCAGCATTCTCTAAGTATTTCTAACCATAGCCCTTTAAAAAAATAAAGAAACCCTATGAATCGAGCTCAAACTAGATATTCTATCCAGCTACGAAACGAACGAAGCTCAACACTTGAAAAACGCCCAAATAGATGAAGTATCGAATAGACCCAAAAACACCACTGATTAACGCAAGAACACTCAAAGGAAACCCTAATAGTGCTTCAATGATATTAAGAATTTTAAATACATATAGCCCCGAAATCACAGCAGACATGAATAATACGAATCGAATAAGCGAAACATAAACGGAGAGGTACCTCGTCGGCGGAATCTTCTACGGGGGAAACGTCGTCATCCGAGATGGGTGCTTCGTCAGGGGAAACATCTTCCTCGTCAGAGCCTGCAGAGCGAGCGACGGCCTCGAGCTCCTCATCATCTTCCTCCACATTGGCCTGATCTTCAACACGCTCCTCCTCCTCCGAGGAATAAGCCTCGTCTGAAGAATCTTTCCGATTCGAAGTTCTCGTCATGAACGCCTCTCTACGAATCCTGATTTCGTCGGAGATCGAGGGTTCCTGAGTTTGCTTTGGTGAGTAAAAAATAGAAGCAAACCAGCAGAGGCTTTGAAACGACCGTAGCTTCCGAGTCGATTTTAAACCGTTGATCTTCGGAGATCAAATCTTAACATGCCACGTGACATTAAACGTATACCGAAATTCCCGCCACCTGAGAAAGAGAGTTTCGAGAACTCCCGCCGTGGGCTTATTACTGGCTAACACTAATGGGCCCAAAAGGCNCCTCAGAGCCTGCAGAGCGAGCGACGGCCTCGAGCTCCTCATCATCTTCTTCCACATTGGCCTGATCTTCAACACGCTCCTCCTCCTCCGAGGAATAAGCCTCGTCTGAAGAATCTTTCCGATTCGAAGTTCTCGTCATGAACGCCTCTCTACGAATCCTGATTTCGTCGGAGATCGAGGGTTCCTGAGTTTGCTTTGGTGAGTAAAAAATAGAAGCAAACCAGCAGAGGCTTTGAAACGACCGTAGCTTCCGAGTCGATTTTAAACCGTTGATCTTTGGAGATCAAATCTTAACATGCCACGTGACATTAAACGTATACCGAAATTCCCGCCACCTGAGAAAGAGAGTTTCGAGAACTCCCGCCGTGGGCTTATTACTGGCTAACACTAATGGGCCCAAAAGGCTTGTGGGCCCAAAAGGCCCGTGAGCCTTAAAGGTCCGTGGGCCCAAAGGTCAACATCTAAAGATTGTGCTACGTACTTCTCTCCTCTCTTTAACTGTCGTATCCGAATCACGTATATAACACCTCAGCACTCGAAGTTATTGGACACGCTACAAACAAAATTCCAAAATTACCCTTCGTAAGAGCCAACACGCTTGTCTCCTTCGCCTTAGCGTATAAGGGATGAAACTGGAAATTTAAATGAAAAGGAATATTTTGTAATTTATCATCGTTGATTCTTTTACCTTCTCTTTCCCTATTGGGAATCGCAGATTACGCTTCTGTTCCTTTATAAATACATAAGTCGCCGTCGTTCTTCAGCCGGGGATTATCTCCGATCATCGACCCAAAACTTCAGTTCGGAAGAAGTTAATCAAAGCTTTGATTCGCTTGCTTTGATTCGCTTGCTTTAATCCTCAATTTTGTCGAGATTGTTTTGCTGGACTTATATTGGTTGCTGAAATCTGTTTTGGCTTTTGCGCTAATCGTCGTTAGTTTGGGTCTGGTGTTTCTCGATATATAAGGCAAACTATTCTTTTGTTTGCTACTTTGCTTCCCAATTCTGCTTTCTTTTGCTCAGTTTTTGTTTGATTGATGATCAGAAGATAATGTGTTCTTGTTAATTTTTCATATGGCAGAATATGGGAGAAAAGAGATGGTTGTTCTTGTTTGCAATTTTTGCTTGTCTTCTTTCCTTTTCATCATGTGGAGAAGGTGATAATGCAACTTCATCTTTCGGAGCCTAATTAAGATTTTTAGCTTCTGTGTAATGATAGTACATCGGAAGATAAAAATATATATTTAAATCTTGCTACAGTACAATATGAACAGAATTTTCCCAGTGGAATAATGATGTTCGTTGAAGGCTAGTCACATGGTCTATCGTGTTTTTTTTTAACTGGAACATAGCAATCCACAATCCATTTAGCATCGGATGCATAAGGGACCTTGAAGACCAAAATATTGGTTTCAAAGGTTTATGATACTGATAATTTGTATGTTCTTGGTATTATGAATTGTGAGGCTACAAATGAATTAAGACTGAAACAAGTGAATTTATGGTGACTTCTTTCTTCTGATTTCAGTTCTCAAATTGAAGAGCGAAGATGTTCGACCTGTTTACAATCATACGCTTGCCATAACACTTGTGGAGTATGCTTCTGCGGTGAGTTAATGGCCTGTTAAACAAAAATTCCCTGAAGAATTCCCTACAGAATGCATAATATTCAACAAGACAAGGACCTAATAGATGTGTAACACTATCATCACACATAAGTTCCAAATCTTGAGAAGAACCAAGAATTTTACTGCTAAAGTAGTACTAATATATTTACATTTATAATTTCATTAGTACTACCAGAGAAGAGCGATTATACTGTTAAAGTGCACCACATGTGTATATCAAGTTTACATATGCATGCAGGTATATATGTCTGATTTGACAGAACTCTTCACTTGGACGTGCGAAAGATGCAATGGTCTGACAAAGGTATAACATGTGTCGAGGCAATCACTGTTTGAAGCTACGGTATGTATAAACGTAATAGGTCCAATCGAGCTCTAACGTTCTTTAGGATGGTGCAGGGTTTTCAAGTGATAGAGTTAATAGTTGACGTTGAGCACTGCCTACAGGTTTGCCTGTGTTTCTTAAGCTACTTTGAAATAATTGTTCTTTCGTTCATTTTAAGTGATGTTTAAGGATATTACACATAAATTAAGAAAACTTGTAAAATATCTATCATAACCTCACTTAATTCTGCATTAAATGGTATTGACTAATTATTATTGGATATTAAAAGGGTAAATTAGGGAAATAATGGTCAATTTTGCCTTGAAAATGTATAACATCATTTTATTTGATACAAAAAAATTTCTCTTAAACATCACTTATTATGAAACGGAGGGAGTAAGTACATGTAACTTGTAACAACAGGCATATGTTGGGGTGGCAGAGGATTTGAATGCTATCATTATTGCATTTCGGGGAACTCAAGAACACAGGTGCTATTCTCCTCATTGTAGTCTTAAAAACTATACATTTACGCGGTTGATGCTTAGTCACCAAAAACCTGTGCAGCATACAAAATTGGGTATCGGACTTGTTGTGGAAAGAGCTCGATCTAGATTACCCTGATATGCCAGATGCAATGGTATGCTTTAACTGCAAGTTTTTGCCATTGAGTTGGTCATGTAGTAAGGTAGCATTTGTAATAGTTGTCTACATTGGCAGGTGCACCATGGCTTTTATAGTGCTTATCACAATACGACCGTACGGCCTGCAGTTTTGGATGCTGTAAAGCGGGCAAAGAAATCCTATGGGGCGAACATCAAAATCATGGTGACTGGTCATTCAATGGGAGGAGCCATGGCTTCCTTTTGTGGGATAGACCTAGTTGTAAGCAACCCTTCACTTGAACTAATTTTGTTTTATCTTATTGTTCTGTCCTTTGAAGTTTTCAATGTCTTCAATTGGGATCTAAATCACAGGTAAATGAACGAGAAGAGAACGTACAGGTTATGACATTTGGGCAGCCTCGCGTAGGGAATGCTATGTTTGCATCTTATTACAGTCTGCTTGTGCCTAACACCTTCCGGATCACGCATGACCATGATATAGTTCCTCATTTGCCTCCTTTCTATAGTCATTTCCCTCAAAAAACATACCACCACTTCCCAACAGAGGTAAGATCGCCTTCTCAGTGCACTGGATTGTCATCAGAATAACAGTTTAAAGTTTAAGCTATTTTATGCACAAAATCTGGACTGCTCGGGTGATCTTTCCGATGTCTGAGCGTAATTCCCCGTTTGGTTTGTTAATTGTCTGGAAAACCCGAACACAGAGTTAATGGTGTGATTGGGTTGCAGGTGTGGCTGAAAGATGTCAGTTCTGCAAATATCGTGTTTCTCGGGTTGGAGAAAGTTTGTGACAATACTGGTGAGGATCCTACGTGCAGCAGGTAAACTATCAATCCCTTTTAAACAACTTGCTGATATATAATTCCAGTCCGCAATACAACGGGGCTAGCATAAACTAACTCGCAACATGAAACTTGCTATTATTATTTACCACCACATTTCACCCCTTGCGATGACTATTGGTCAGGAATTGTTGCAGCACGCATTATTTTTCAGGTTTTAGCTGGAGTGCCAAGCAGTTTCAGATGAATCTAGTATAATTATTGGCTCTTGTTGTTTCAGATCGGTGATGGGAACTAGCATATCTGACCATTTAAGTTACTTTGGGGTTGAGTTGCACTGTGTGGCTTGGAGACAATGCAACATAGTGATGAGCCATGAGATGGAAAGGTACAGCAAGAAAGATTCAAAGGGTAACTTAGTCCTCTCACGGAAAGTTCCTTCCACGGACGTGCATGAAACCGAAAATCCGAATCATGATTTATGAGAGTCGATTAGTTCGTGTCTTGAAACAAAGAAAACTTGCTCGAAAGGGATGTTTGAGAGATTCGGTCTGGAGGAGGGAGAAGGATTCAATCATAATCAAAGACTCTGTAAATAATGCAGCAAAAATTACCATGTTAAAGAAAACTCATTATCCCATAGAAATTGGATTCCATCTGTGAATGAATGAAGCTTTGTTGTCCTGTCTTAAGTTGTAACTATTAAATATTTAAAACCAAAAACAAAAACTTAATTATCTGTTCGAGAGAAAACAGAGTTGGTTATTTCTGTTCATTTGTTAATACAGTAATCAGGTGCAACACTTCTAGATGATAAAGAGTCTTTGAAGAGAGTCTCGATTCTCGAAGAAACCGCAAAGTTTCGAAGACACGCAACAGAATAAATCGTTTGGTCTTCTTTCCTTCTGGTTCCAGTAATACCCTTAGTGAGAGCCATCACGCGTCCCTCTTTAGCGTTCGCGTAAAAGGATAAAATTGGAAATTTAAAAACGGGTTTGGAATATTCGTATTTTATCGACGTTTCTTATTTAACCTTCTTTCTCGCGTTCCCCAATCGCAATCGCAGTCGCGCTTATTTTCAGGCAGGGATAAATTCCGATCACTGCTCGATATTTCCACTCGTCCATTAATAGCATTTGTTGTGATAAACTTCTGGAGTTAATTGTTTGCTGAAAACCTCTTTTGGCTTTTGACCTCATCCTCCTCGTTTGCTTGCGTTGTGTGAGTCTCGTTTCATAAACCATTGTAATTTGCTTCTCATTTCTCCTTGTTTTAGCTCTTTTATGCCTTATATTGGCTGATGAACAGAAGATGATGATGCTGTTTTGTTTATTTTTTATCTTGCAGAATATGGGACAAAAGAGCTGCTTGTTTTGTCTGCTACTTTTTGGTTCTCTTCTTTTGTTTCCATCATGTGGAAGAGGTGATATTGCAACTTATGTAATGATTATGTATCTGTTTCCTTTCTGTGTCCCTCTCTCTCTCTGAGTCTCCCCGAGTAATCAAGACTTGAAACTTCTGTTTAATGAGTGCTTGAAAAGATAAAAAAAAACTTGCTCTGCTACTTCTACAGCTTGACCTGGATTCTCACTCTGTAATAGCAATGAATTAANGAGTCTCCCCGAGTAATCAAGACTTGAAACTTCTGTTTAATGATAGTGCCTGAAAAGATAAGAAAAACTTGCTCTGCTACTTCTACAGCTTGACCTGGATTCTCACTCTGTAATAGCAATGAATTAAGACTGAAAATAGTTTATTTACGGTGAGCTTCTCTCTTCTATTTGCAGTTCTCAAGTTGAAGAGCAATGATGTTCGCCCTGTTTACAACCATACCCTTGCCATTACACTTGTGGAGTATACTTCTGCGGTAAGCTCATGGAAAATCACTTGTAACAACTGTCTTTCTTTTACGATATCATTTCCTACAGTATGCATGTGATTTTTCTCTTTTCCCAAGGTTTTCATTTATTGTTATTAGCATTACTAAAGAAAAGGGCTTATTATGCTTATTAAGTGCACCAGATGGATGAATTGGGTTTACATATGCATACAGGTCTACATGTCTGATTTGACAGAGCTCTTCACTTGGACATGCGAAAGATGCAATGGTTTGACAAAGGTATAACATAGGTTGTGTCTGATCGCTGTTTGAAGCCACAGTATGTTCATAAAAATAGCTCAATTTTTTTTGGTATTCTAACGTTCTTCAGGATGATGTAGGGTTTCAAAGTGATAGAGATTATAGTTGACATTGAGTATTGCCTACAGGTTTAACCTGGCACTTGAAGCTGTATTAGAACATGCTGTTTTTTTCTTTGAGCAATTGCTAATATCAGTACATGTCACAACAGGCATATGTTGGGGTGGCAGAGGACTTGAATGCTATCATTATTGCATTTCGGGGAACTCAAGAACACAGGTGCTATTCTCCTCATTGTTATCTGAAAGCTACACTTTTGTATAAACTTGGTTAGAGCTTAATGAACCCAAAATCTCTGCAGCATTCAAAATTGGATCTCAGACTTGTTCTGGAAACAGCTCAATCTGAATTACCCTGATATGCCAGATGCAATGGTACGCTGTAACTGAAAGTTTTATCGAGTTGGTCATGTAGTAAGGTGGAGTCTGTAATAGTATTTTACATTGGCAGGTGCACCATGGCTTTTACAGTGCTTATCACAATACAACTGTAAGGCCTGCAGTTTTGGGTGCAGTAAAACGAGCAAAGAAATCCTATGGAGCGAACATCAAAATCATGGTGGTTGGTCATTCAATGGGAGGAGCCATGGCTTCCTTCTGTGGGCTAGACCTAGTTGTAATCATCCTTCACTTGATCTAATTTTGTTATATCTTATTGTTCTGTCCTCTGAAGTTGTTAATGTCTTCAATTGGTATCTGAATCACAGGTAAATGAAGGAGAAGAGAATGTACAGGTTATGACATTTGGACAACCCCGTGTTGGGAATGCTGCTTTTGCATCTTATTACAGTTTGCTTGTGCCTAACACCTTCCGGATCACACATGACCGTGATATAGTTCCTCATCTTCCTCCATACTA